>DWTT01001469.1:0-11654 GCA_018250895.1 Carterocephalus mandan | reverse complement strand
CAAGATCATAACATAAGGACATTGATCTTCTCATTGAGAATAGGTTATAGAGAAAATATTGCAAATTATTTGAACGACGATTTTTAACGCGTCTTGTATTAGAAGTTTTTCGGGTTGTAGCTTAAGACAAGATCATAACATAAGGACATTGATCTTCTCATTGAGAATAGGTTATAGAGAAAATATTGCAAATTATTTGAACGAAGATTTTTAACGCGTCTTGTAGGTATTAGAAGTTTTTCGGGTTGTAGCTTAAGACAAGATTATAACATAAGGACATTGATCTTCTCATTGAGAATAGGTTATAGTGAAAATATTGCAAATTATTTGAACGACGATTTTTAACGCGTCTTGTATTAGAAGTTTAACCGTCACGTAAGGGAAAAGCGCAACTCTCCATGCAACTTTATTTCTCTGTCTCACTCTCAATTACACCATCTCGCGAACTATGGGACACAAACTTCATACATTTCTAGGTTCACGCTACCTCTATGCTAAATAAACATTTTTCAATTCGTATGCACCACAGGCACAGGTGAAGTCTATTCGTTCAATGGTTTACGGCTTGCAAATAAGGTTAAACGTATCAACAAGACATCTTGTCTCATTACATCGACTGCCGCGTCTCGTCGGATGCGGCCGATACGCCTTTAAGTAGGGATGATTGGCTCAATGAGGCAATGGTCGCGGATCGCATTGACCACCCGCTTCCCGCCGCGAATGCTGCGCACTTGCCAACTAATGCGGCCAACTAGTTTAAGTCATGTCAAGTAATACATTTAAGAAATGGACATAAAAAAAATATAACGCGCACGACATATTTTTGTCATTCGCGAGACGTTATTGTAATTTAAACGACATCATCCGGCGGCCTAACTCAACTGGTTTGTGGCGATGAAGTCGGCTAGTTTCGGTCAGTTACGCACGAGCGTTAAGATTTGCGCATGGCATGGTGGCCACAGAAAATTCCTCGGTTTTACTGACATGTGTGCCCGTTAAATAGGACAGATAGATGTCACGAATCTTATAAATGTAGGATCATATCGAACTCGTATTTCTCATTAAAATTAAAATATATATTTCTGTTGACATTTTCCTATACTATATTGTGACATTCTTGTAAAACTTGATACTTGATTAAATTCTAGTTGTCTTACTTTGTAGGTACGCCTCCTACTGGAACAGAATAATAAGTGTTTGTATCCAATTGCAACTGGATAAATGTAATGGAATAGTCATGTCGTCGTGTCCCGGTGTCATTGGCTACTATCTGGTCGCGAGATGTCGTTTACCTCCGTATTCGGCGCACTTGTTTTTGTTTTGAATAACAGTATTTCGCGATCGCCGCCGATACGATCCGTTTAATTAACTCAAAAGTAAATGCTCACTTTGTAATAAATTATTCAAATACCGAAATACTGGTTTTGTAAGAAATTTACAGGAGATTATTTTTAATTAAAACTTTGTTACAAACTTGTTTGAACCAAAGGTTGATAAAAATCTACAGAACGGCGAAATATTTTGATGCGTGTAGGGACCGATGACGTAAGGTTTGAATTAATTTCTACTTAGCAGTATTGTGTAATACCTTCCTGGTAGGCTTGGTAGACTGCGAGAAGAGGTTCATTTCTGCGCGTAACATACGCTCGAAGTATTTGAAACATACGAGTACCAGTTACTCTATCAATATCTACACTTGAGGGCTTACCCGTCAGATTCAGGGAGTCTCAATGACTCCAATTTGAAAGTTTTTTTATTATTTAAAAGTATGTAATGTTTTTTGTTCTGAGTATAAATATGATAATTTAGGCGTTGGCTAGCTGCGGCAACGGCTAGAATGCGTCGGCGCCGGAGTCACAGAATAGATAATGAGCACTGGCCCGGAGTGCAACTATTTCCCGTAAAACCGGCTGTCCTTGACTGCCTCGTTTGATGGGCACACACACACACACACACACACACACACACACACACACACACACACACACACACACACACACACACACACTACACCCGAAAGTTCAGAGAAACGAAGGAATGTACGGAATGAAGGAATCGGACCATCGGATACCAATAAGCACGATTTTCGTCTCTTCAAGTTTAATACTCAACTTGTAATGTGGTCGACTGATTAATTTAAAGTTACGAATGATATCTAAAACCATCTAAATTCGTCAAAAAATGCAACGACCAACTTCTTTATTCAACTTCAACTTTCTTCAACTCTTCAAATTTATTAAAATTATGTTTACCGATTATTACTGTACCACCTTTATACCATGCATGCGACAGCGGCGCCGTTAGGGCGTACGGGACGCCTGGTGTTTGTCCTAAATCTAAATCAGCAGCCTTGAGTGAGAGCCTCTCAGCAGTAAGCTGAGCGTAACCCTTTTTTCACGCAATGCACTTCACATAGGTTAAGTTGTAAGTTTACTGTTATAATTTCTGTATAGTGTTTTTTGTGTGAAAATAAATATCTTCTTCTTCTAAATCTTTAAAATGGTCTTAAACGTTTACTTAGGTAGTTTAGTGTTATTGCGTGGTTGTATAAGTACCTTAACGGTCCCGGAAGGGGTGCAGCGCCCGGGCAGCGGTCCGGGAGACGGCGGGCCGGCGGAGCGAGTCCTCAGTCCTACCTGAGATGAGACTTGACTCGACTTATCGATTCGATCACTCGAGTACCGCGCGCCGGCCTGCGCGAACGCCGCGTATCCATTTCACACGCGAGTCCCTCACACGTGCTTCGAAACCTTACATCGGACTGTCGGTTTACCTCGCCTTAAGTTATTGCTTCCCCGAAAATAATCACATCATTGCACTACACGGGAACTCGTCAGTGACTTGTCTAGATGTATTGGAAATAGAATTACGAAATAAGTGAAAAAGTGACGAAATTAAAATTAAGTGGTTTTCGGAAATAGTGTCATCAGAAGTTATATATGCTCAGTAATTTTTTTGGATACGACTTTGTTATTGTAAGTACATACAGTTTAAATAAATTTATGAGTACCTACTTACTGACCTATGAATGGAATTTAGTAATAAGAATTAGTTAAAAAATTAATTGCCAATTAATAAGCTTCAAAAGATTTACTGGCAATTAAGGCGCAACAATGTCTCCTATCACACATCACTATTGAGCAAGGTTCGCATCCACTAGAAAGGTCATAATATCTATCTACTTATGAAAATATTGTGGATTTTTTACTTCATATTTCAAATCGTTTCACAGAACCCAGTCTCTTAAGTGTATCTATTTACTAAATCATATAACTTACTCGCATCTAGATGACAATATGTTTCTGCGAATAAATCCATACTAATATTATAAAGCAAAAGTAACTCTGTCTGTCTGTCTCGCTTTCACGCTAAAACTACTGAACCGATTTAAATAAAATTCGGTACACAGATAGTCCTTAGCAGTGTTTCCCAACCTTTTTTAGGCAACCTTTTAACATTTCTAAAATTTTTATACCTCCCATACATAATTTGTAACCTCGTGGATCGAACGAAATTTACTTTATGACTCAAATTACCAAGTTGATATTTTGGTAACGTCAAACGAAATAGTACCTACCTAATAATTTTATTATTTACAGCATTTTTTAGAATTTGCCTTTTTTGTTAAATTACTCACCGATATCACCATTTAAATAACCCAAAGCGAAAGGGTTAAAGTCGTGTCGAGTCTATTTTTAAATTGCCCCCTGTGGGGCGTGGGCCCCACGTTGAGAAACACTGGTCTAGAGCCTGAGAAAGCCTTTTTAATTCGAAAAAAGTGTTGAAAAGTTACCCTTGAAAATGTTACCCTAAAGGGTGTAAAATAAACATAGGGGATAAAACATAAGTTTCCATACTAATTTTAATTTCGATGAAGGAATTATTCAATCACCTCGTCTTCACCGTCCTCACCGGCGCGGGCGCAGGCCGTATCGGGCGATGATCGGTGATGATGATAAACTACTTTGTCGCAACTCGCAACACAAACAAGTTTTGGTCCGATCATTAGTTCGGCGTAGAACTGCTGCGTTTGTGTGTCATTTGAAATATTGTAGAATTCCTATCGTCACTTTTCTCACTACTCATTTGAATACATGAATTATTTATATACCTAGTCGCGGATTATAGGCAAATTAAATGATCTTAAGCCTTAATGTTAGATGACATCAAACTGGGATTAGCTCTATCAAAAAAAAGCCTGAAATTCATGCAAATTACAACTATCATAGACCGAAAAGAACTTGTCCAATACCAACAAAATTGAATGCAATTTTGCGGGTAATTGCTGGAGTCGCGATGGTTATGTTAATCAGTATTGTGTGAATTGACAGTTTAAGGTAGACCATAATAACAGTGACCGTTGAATTATCCAATCTTACATCGAAAGCACACCACAGAACATAACAAAAAACAATTGGATGAATTCTTGATAGCGAATCTGCCATCTATAAAGACTTCAAGGCAGTTCCGATTTGCTGTGCCTAAATCACAATTTGAAAAAAAAATCACTCAATGACTAAAAATCACGATGCAATCGTTATGTTCATATGAATGACTTAAACAATTCGAATAAGCTGTTTGACAAGTCCTATCGTACGGATGGCGATATTTATCTCATGAAAACTTGTATGCAATTACCCCGCAGGTTATCCTTCATTTTTGCTAAACAATGCGTCAAAAAATCGCGACTTTCGTTCAAAATGAATTCGTCCGACCTGGTTCAGGTACTTGTACTATTAAGTATTCCGTGGGGTCACCTTCGTCAGAACGCAGCACAGTGCTGGCGCGTCCAGTTTTGTAACAAATGCATTATTTATTACAAGCAACAGGTTGGATTTTCTAAATTTTTATTCCTTTACGCACGACTTTTTTGTCGCGACTCCGAATAATTCAAGAGCATTAAAACACCAGCATTTTATTAAATCCCAAAAAGAGCTTTTAAATTTATTGGACGTTTTGTTGCGTTGCATCCGCCAACCAACAGCTCTACTTAAATACCTGTCTATTCATTATATGGAACTTGTCTTGGTCTTAAAGCAAATTTGCATTAGACATTGCTATTGACCGGCCCGAGTCCATCATAGGGTTCCGTGGACAATAATCATAAAGAGAATGCTTTCTATTTACATAATGAGGCCTTTTTGTGGCGACCTCGAAAAGTTGAGGAATCTTAAATCAATAGTGCTCCGATAAGTAAGTTAACCAATTTTATAGTTACGGAACCGTCGGCCGATGCGTGATCGGGCTTCACCGACAGGTTGTTTTTTCAGCGATTCTAATAATATGTAGGTGGGTTTGTTATCTCTGCTGTTCTGGCTCGGCTCGGTTACAACATTACGGTTAGAAAGCTCCGTTCGTCTTTATTGCGCGTCTATTCTCTAAATTCCATTTAGATGCACTTTAAAATGTGTTTAGTTTAGCGTATGGTTTAGGAATTTTACCATTTTATTATTTTTTGTATCAGTCGACATGGTTTTCAACGTCGTATAGCAGTGTCATTGAGTTTTGTCGTAGATTTAAAAACTTTTAAAGAAAGAAAGAAAGAAAATCTTTCTTTTCTTGGTATGTTGTCTTCCTTCCTTCCAAACCTTCTGTTTGTGTTTAAATCTTTAAGTATTACGTAAGCGAAATGTTATTGGTAAGAACGTCGCCTAATCGCATTACATACTGTAATATGTACGTCTATGTACTGCTGAATGAAATCCGCTTAAAGGTTGAAGGTTCCCCGAATATTGCGAAGCCGCTATCCAAGCGATGCTAATATTCTTTTGCGTCGTATTTGTGTGTTGCCTACGCATGTAGCAGCAGGTACCTATTTGTCTAATAATGTTTATTATCATCAAAAACTCATCAACATTGAGCACGATTTTTTAATCATAAATAAAAAAAATAAACCTTGCGTAGTACGGTAAATTATATGCTAAACAGCCAGAGATGCTGGCAGACAGTGGCCAACTTTCGTGAGCAAATAATGCAACTAATGGTGGCCGCGGAATGGGTCAGAAGAGTCCACACGCTAACCCGCTCCGCTGAAGACTCCGCCAGAAGACGGCACCATGCGCATCTCCTCCCTCACCATAGACGAGCACTATCAGGCAGGTGCCGCAAGTTGCGCGTCGATGCGTTACGGTAACGATGCGCAAGCGATTCCATGGTGTGACATTCGGAAGGTGCCGCTGGGTTTTAGTGGGTATTCTGGTTTAGTCCCACATACCTCTGTCTCTGTATTGGACTGATACAGGCGGGAGGCGTGCTAGGAGCTACTAGATCTGTCCAGGGGGAGCGACCAAAACTAAGTCGATAACCGGTTAGAGTTATACAATTACACCGCAGTAACAACATAGTTGCTGGGTTGCGGTATAGGAATGCGATGGACGCTGTCCAGACAAGTCAACAAAACAATTATTGCTTGGCGGTGAAAACGGGCGTGGTAGTTACACCTTACGGGTAAGGAATTGAAATGTTCGCTTTAAGATTTTAATTATCTATATTTAAATTCAACTTATCATAACTGGTTTACTTTAGTTAAATTTAAATTAAGTGCCGTTGCAGTACATGACCTCGGTGTTAAATTTTAAACGATTTAATTTGCAGATTTGATCGGATGAAATTTCCTTTTCTATGGTGATGTTATCGGTCATTGACGATCTTTTTTTTTTCAAATATAGTGTTTTAACAGATCGCCTCACTCCTCAATCGGCGTCTAACAGATTATCCTCATACCCTATTATTGTAACATTCATTTTAATTGTATATACTTCATATCTTATCTTACATGAACAAGTAGACAATGAGGGGGTCGTGGCTTTGAATCCCACTCAGGACAAACATTCGTGTGACGAACACTTGTGTTTGTTCTGTGTCTGGATGTCAAAATTATCTATTTAAGTATGTAAGTATTTAAAAATATCTATGTATGTATGTCTGTCACTGGTTCGCGCTTAATTTGGGGTCAGAGGGCCGTGTGTGTAAAAAAAAAACAATTCAACTCAAATAATTGAAGGAAGCTGTGCTTGAATTCATCAAACATACAATCTTTGTGAAACAGAATGATGTATATGTATAATGTGCAGTATAGTCTTCATGTATATTGTTTCTGCCTCAAAAATCCGGTCATACCGCAAAGGCCGTATTTAAAATATCGATTTTCAATAACAACAATCTTTTTATAGTATCAGTTATCTACATTCTACAAGTTTCAACCGCAAGCAAATCGAAGCTACCGTGTCTGGCTCGGGCCTGCAAGTAGTTGCAAGCTGACAAACGCTATATTTGACTTGACATTTGGTTTAATGGCGCCGCGCCGCACCGCCTATTGGTATATGATATTATGATACCGGTAAGATCGGAAAGTGATACAATTTGCATATCGTGTCAGTTTTATCTTCGCCTCCTTTGCAGACTCGTTAGCTCGTTGCCAACATATACTGAGGTAGGTGTGTTACCGCCAATACACGCCGAAACTCGACAGATTAAAATAACCGCATTAAATGGCGCAATCGGTAGTGACGTGACTCTACCTTCTGCGGGGGTCGTAGGTTTGAATCCCACTCAGGACAAACATTCGTGTGACGAACACATGTGTTTGTTCTGTGTCTGGATGTTAGTAGTATCTATATAAGTATGTATTTAAAAATATCTATGTATGTACTCGTATATCAGTCTCTGACACTCATTGTACAGGCTCTGCTAGTTTGTGGTGTGTGAGATGTCCACTGCTACTTTAAGTATTAATGTTTACTGCTGCTAAGACCCATAGGCATCCCACTGCTGGGTCTAAAGTATACTCAACCACGCTGCTCCAATGCGGATTGGTGGAGGGGTTAGTGGCCAACCTAGTGTCGAATGTTCTCAAGCCACCCGAAGGTCTTCGACAAGGCTTATCGACTGTTTCCACCATTGAAAACAACCGGAACCGATGGCTTAACGTGCCCTTCGAAGCACGGTAGCGCTCATGAAATTTTGCCACTAGCGGTCCCAAACGACCCATCCACAAACCGACCGCGCCCGTCGTTGCTCACTCTGTCGATCCCATTGAATCGACGCGAGCCATTGGTCTGTGGACGCTGCTTATTTTTATTATTTATTTATTTATAATTGGAGTGGACGTTATCAAAATTTTTTCATCTATTAAAAATATATTTTCATATAAATGTGCCATTTACACGATACATACGAGTACATACACATACATACCGGCAGAAGAATCGAATGTTATTCCCGATGTGAGGAGCTCAGAGAGTTGGGGTCAATGGCCAACGCGGCAGTCTCCGTGAGGCGGCAGCGTGGGCCATGCGTGCCGTGTCCGTCCATTAGTGGGCGGCCTATTATCGGTATATTATCCTAGGTCCTACATGTTCTAGGCTACATGGTGTCAATATTGTTACAGCGAGTACTGAGCCTGTTATGAGTAGGTTATGTATAATTGTATGTACTCGTAACTACGCGTCCTGAACTGTTATTATGCCTAGTTATGTCTCGGTATCGACAGTATCGATCGGTTGAGGAAATGAATCCTTGCTGTTTGTCGTGCAATCGAGGTCGGCCCAGGGAAGCGGTTACGGTATGAGGGTTCGGTATAAAATAAGTATAGATACCTTAATTAGAGGTAGGGCTGTACCGCTATTTGACCTTTATGCGACATCGGTACCTAAGAACATTGAGTGACCGTTGCGAGACGAGTTGTTTATTACTGTTTATACCTGGAATGCTTGGCAACCGACACTTTCATAAGTAATTTAAACCTATAATTGTTAAGATTTAGTTACTGGTACCGAAATAAATTTGGGTATCGAAATATTCCGGTAACCGTTATTTTTCGGTATGACGCCATCCGCTACATAAAGGTACATCAATTTTTGGGTTATTCAATAGTTCAATAGTTCGGTCGGAACAGTCAGATTATTGAAATTCTCTGCGCTAAAAACTGATTTCCTTCAATTTACACACATCGCAGTCTCATCTACGGAAATGGACCGGTAACAGAGAGTCTATCGAATGGGAGCAATTTAGGCCATAGTCCGCCACGCCCGCCCACTGAGGGTTGGTGGACATCATAATGAAAACTCTTAAGTATAATAAGTAAGGACGTGCGCTACACTGCAGTGAATTGTCATTTCATGCGTCCATAAAGTGAGTTTAGCGGACAGTTTATGTAAACTGGGAACAGTAAACGGTTGTCTTCACGGTGTGTTATCTCCCTTATCGTCGGTCGCCGACGCAGCGCGTACCGCACACTGGCAAATTCTTAAACATGTACGCAGACGACGGCACGCCTGTTACGGAATGATCTGGTACAGAGATCTCACACATATAGAGATGGAAAGTAACACTCATACATAATAGATAGATGAACGCGTTTCATATATACGCATGTGTATTCTGTAGTGTATTCTCGATCAACATTATCGCCACGTCCCAGTAGTTCTATTATCTAGTTCCATTATGGCACTACTGGAATGTTTTTTTAATATGTATAAACGTAATTTGGTCGTTTAGCTGAACATTGGATTCCATATTGTCTCCTTCAAAGTGTAACAACTTCTTACTTAAGTGCACACCGGGTACCACAGAACAGATCCTTTATCTGTTCTATGCCGGGTACTAACTAGTCGTCACATTTATATGATATATCATCGATGTTTCCTAAAACTTTTCAACAGTTGACAATTGTTTAAACGACATACTCGTAACTGATAAACATAATTGTGTTAACAGGTTTGTTAGCACCCGGGATCCGAGCTACTGGATCTCGAGTGCTGCGAGCGCGCCACAATTTTCTATTGTCTTCGAAATTCAAACCTAGTACCTAAAATATCGTCCATAAAAGGACCACAGGTCGTCCTTCGACAAGGTGGACCGACGACTCGAAGATGACGGCGGGACACCGCTGGTTTCAGAAGGCACAGGACCGGTCGGAGTGGTGTCGTTTAGGAGAGGCCTATTCCAGCAGTGGACCTCAAAAGGCTGATAGATGGACGGGTATATTATATCCCGGGTACAGGCTGAACTTAACAAGGACACCATTGGATAGGACCTAGCCGGCGTCACAAATACATAATAGTACAAACCAGCGTGTTGTTTGTCCTTAGTTGTTACCTACTTACCACATAAGTATTAAAATAACAACTTCCAGATACTAATTGCCATATTATAGTTAATAGCTTGTGGTACAATATCGTTATTAAAAACAACCACACCTATTAGCCTAATTACAAAAACTATTGCAGACGTTATGGACGACTAGAAGATTTCATTCTTCATATTTTCGCACCGGATTCAAATCCGCTCACTAGCTTATCTACCGCTTTGCACAATTTGATTTCCTACACGGTATATCTGTAATATAGCCGAATTTGTGTGTGAATTAAGGTTGCAGCCTGACTAGAGGGCGATAGAGTATAACATAGACGACCATCATTAAAAAAATAATAAGCGACTCCATAAGGTAACGAAAATAAAGTATGTTGATCCTCTTGTATCTTCATGTACTGTGTCGTGCGACACTACGGAACCACAGCCTATTGACGCGCTATATCGGTGCTAAAAAAACTTTTCATTCATTATCATTATTATTGACGACCTTGCGCGTTAAATAATAGGGCGTTGCATAATGATCCTATATATAACTTAAACGCCTTGTATTCCGAGTCTGGCCTCGGCCGGGCTGATCTCTATGTAGCAGATATTATACATATATATAGATATATATTTGTTGTTGTCTTTTGGGTGTTTGGGCGTAAGAGAGGGTGGTCCGCGAATGATTTGAACTGCACGCTTCATGCAGCATGCGACGACATCTTGTGAGGATCCGTACCTGCCGCCATTCGTAACACTCGTAACACAAGTTCCGATTGTAGCTGTCAGCTAGAGAGCAGGATCGTTCACTTCACAGAGTACGTAGGATCAAGGCAACTCTACCCCGCTTATTGCTAAGAGCCAAACTCTTTACGACTTACTTAGTGACTCATTCTAGCGAACAGACGTATTTCATAGATACCATTGCAGCTAGCCACACTACAAGCGACGCGCTAAGATTAGTGCCTGGATAGAGTCACCAGCGAGTGCAGTGTGGCCAACTGCGATAGTATGCAATGAGTCGCTTGGCTCTCAGCAATAACCGGGGCTCCTTGTAGTGTGGCGTTAGCCTAAAGGTATTTCTCTGTTGATAATATCGAGCTACGCGTGTGGTGCGGTGTGCAGGTGCCGCCGCTGCAGTGCGCGGCGGGCGGCAGCTCGGGCGAGTGGTCGTCGAGCGAGGAGAGCGCGGCGGGCCCGTACGCCAGCGAGCACAGCGAGCCGCGCGCGCCGCCCGACGACGGGTACGAGGTAACGCCTGTCTTACGAAGCCTGCGGGGGCGGGGCGGTGTGGTGGGCCGTCCTGCGCTCGTGTCCTGATCGGAAAGGATTACGTAGCCAATGGACCATGGATGAGGACGGTAGTGGTCCTGCTTTGTCATCATTGTTTCTGGTGGCAGTGGATGGCGAGAATGCTAGCTGTATGAAAGTAGAAGTCACTGAATAAACCGCACTGTTATAGTATATAGTACGATTGATGGTGGAACTAACAGTAGACTAACCGCCGGTTTCTGAAAGGCTGATCAAAATTCAAATCAACTAACAGCTCTGTCAACTTAACAGCGCTGTCAAATCAA
>DWTT01001468.1:0-11654 GCA_018250895.1 Carterocephalus mandan | reverse complement strand
TCAACGCAGGGCCTAAACTATAAGGGTTAGAAACTTGAAATTTTGCACAGGGGTTCCTTTTATGACGTAGGGGAGCAGTAAGAAAGGATTTATGAAAATTCAACCCCTAAGGGGATAAAACGGGGGTTCAAAATTAGTATGAAACTTTGCCGTTTTTGAAGTAAAGTGGGCAACCGGATCGTGGGCAGACGTCGTTAATGGGTCTAATTCTACGCGAGCGAAGCTGCGGGCGTCCACTAGTTCTATTCTAAAGAAAGAGCCTAGGCTTCTAATAGGTCGCTATCCAAGCTGCAAGTGGATATGTGATAGTTGAACTCAACTCGTTACAAAATGTTATTTTCCAATAGAGAATTTAATCTGATAACTACTAATTAATGTACATAACCAATAACTATACCTACCAGATGAATTTAGTATATGTTCTATTGCCCCACAGTTAAGGTAGTAACTTTGATGTATGAATTTACTGTAGATACATATTTTGTTAAAAATATGCTGTTTACTGTAACATAACAATTACCACTAGATTATTTACAATTGCTTTGTGCAACAACAAATATCTTGTGACACAAATCCACAAATCACCTTGAATATGTTATACCTTGAATATGTTCACCTTGAATATGTTATAACTACATACATATTATCGTTCTTTGTCAATATTGACAATAAACGTATAAAAAAAAAGTTATATTGAGCTATAACCGCTCTGGGACTAGCATTTTGAATGGATAAAAAAAATATTTAAATTTTTAAAGAGAAGAACAACGATCTTGCATCTCCAACAAATTATGTATATATAAACGAAGGAACTCGAATATATATATTATTAAAATAATAGGCCAGCTAGCTACTATTTAATTTGTACCTGTAATTACCCAAAGGGGTAGACAGGGTGTGTACACCTACATTTCACAAATTCAGACTTCGAGCTACTACCGGGTATTACGACCGCTAGACCAACTGCACCTGCATATTGTACGGTTTCGGATAGCTTAATTTTGTAATTAAGCTAGCCGAAACCATAAACTCAATAGCTCTATTACGACTTGTCGTTTTATATTATTTATATACAACGATCCAATCGCGCTTGTCAAGCAATAGGTAAACAGATTTGTAGGCTTTGCACGCTAAGCCAAGGCGTGAAACCCGTCAACGGCGACGTCCACTTGTTTCCGTTTATCTGTCCTTCACCTTGCCTCATTACCACTCATTCAATAATGATGTGGTATGAACGAAGGTTATCAATACACTAGTGGAGGCCCGCAGCTTTGCTTGCCTGGATTAGATATAACAAAAGTTTCGTTTATAAGTAGTTCCTTTTCTTCTCAAAGAAATAACCGGGAAATCTCTACGCATTGAAGTTCAAATAGGAGAGGTATAAAAGAGGTATCAATCGCTTCAGATTGGAATTTTCGTAAATGTCTTTTAGAAGACTACTTAATAAGTATAGGAGAAGATGAGGCTTCTGACAAGAAAAAGCTATATTTGTTACGAAATATAATGGGTCCAGAATCAACGAAAGTTATTATGAGCTTTAAACTAACTAAAGACTAATAATTTAAAGTGTATGAGAAAGTAATTAAAGCAATTGATACATACGTGAACCCGAAATATATTGAAGTTTTTGAAAGATTCAAATTCAACGAAAGAAAACAAATGATGTTTTTTGTCTGTATTTAAGCTTTTGTATGTGGCTATTTTTAACTTCATGAACAATATGAAATACAAAAAGTTGAAAGTTAAAAGTCGGGGAAAAGTTTCTTCGCATTTTATATGAAAACTCAAGACCTTTTATCAAAGTTTCGATGCTACTCATAGACATCCCACTGCTGGATACGGGTCTTCCCCACAGACACTGCTGCGGGAGGTCTAGAGCATACTCCACCACGCTGCTCCGATGCGGATTGGTGGAGGGGTTAGTGGCCAACCCAGTGTCGAATGTTCTCAAGCCACCCGAAGGGCTTCGACAAGGCTTAAAGACTGTTTCCAGCATGAAAACAACCGGGACCGAAGGCTTTACGTGCTCTCCGAAGCATGGTAGCGACCATGAAATTTTGCCACTAGCGGTCACCCATCCAGAAACCGACCGCGCCCGTCGTTGCTAACTTATATATATATATATATATATAATGCCATTTCGTTCGTTGACTTTTTGCCATCTTGCCGGTAGCGATAGTGACCGATCCTGTTGCTATAGATATTTTGGACTTCTGATCAAAAAACCGCTACAAGTTGTTATGGCAATCCTGTCTTGATGTTAACCTGACACTACCTAAAAAATTCCGAAGAGACCGAAACAGGTGAAAATCTCAAGGTCAGGGCTATCTGGCAGATGCAATGACATATCTCAGCCAAACTCGCTTAATTTTTGCTGAGTGGTTAAAGATGTGTGTGGTCTGGGTTATCGTGATGAAAAACACACTCTTTCTATTGTGCGATTCCGGGTACTTTCTCTCAATTTCATGCTTTAAGCTCATCAGTTATTGGAAGTAGAGATCCGAATCGATGGTTCTGCCCGGCGGTAAAAGCTCATAATGAACAATGCCCTTTCAATCCCACCATACACCTTATTGCGAGTTAACCCGGGCTTTCTTCTTTTCACAGTCTGTGAAGCCTGACCGACCTTTGAGAGCACGTTTTTGTCGTATGTGATCCACTTATAACTACCAGTTATCAATCTCTTCAAAGTGGTTCGGTTTCATTACGTCTCAATAAATAATCGCAAATTAGTACATGGTTCATTAGTTTTCGTAACTAATGACGAGCCGATCTTGCCCCAATTTTTCAAAAATGGCGTCCATTTTATTCGTAACAGGGCGACCAGCGCATGCACCTCGCTGGTCGCCTTTGATATCAAAATTCCCGGATTGAAAACTTTTAAACCAACACTGCGTTAGATCCATTAACGTCAATAATTTTCTTCCGGTATGCGTAGCATTTTTTCCTTATTTTAATAAAATTTTAAAATGTATCGAATATTTCATTAGATTATTTTTTAGAACATTTTGACATAAAGAAATACAAATGAAATTAGCGGGAAACGACATTTTACTCATATGTTTCTTATTTTAAAATTTAACCTTTTTACCTAATGTCATCAAAACCAGTCAGATACAATAAGTGCAACCAAAGAAATTTTTATTACAAGTTTATACATGGGAAAAACTTACTATATGAAAAAAGACTTTTTCCCCGACCTCTTATTTATAAGACATATACGAGTATAAATACAAATAGGACTACATAACAGTCTTGGTCGTTTATTCTTTAGTTGAAAAATCTTTCTAGGTACAAAATATTATCGAAATATTTGGTGGTACAGGCGTGATGTTATGTTAAGTGACATTAAATTGGTTATCCTACTCGTAGTAGGTAAGATAAACGGTTCAGATAGAAGATCGGTTGATCGAACCCTACCTTTCTTTCCGGGGGAGGTGCAGTTGCTCTTGTTGGATGGAGACTTGTTTTCGGCCGCGGCCATCTTCTCCTTCTCGGCAGACATGGTAGCAGTCAGCCGCGAAACCTTCCGAAACTACGCGACGTTCGGGCCGCCGGTCATTACTGCCGAAATTCGATAAAAGGACTCATACGCGCGCCCATGCCGACCACTCCCGAACACCGCAAAAACTATTTTGTTAGATAATGAACGATGACTGATCTCCAATGACTAACTATTCAACAAACATCCAGCCGACACCTTATTGACTTTTACACATAAATAGTCCGCAAAATTCAACACGGATGCGGCGGGAAACAAAAAGCGAACTTGTGGTTATTGTTAAAGTGTATGCTTACAACTTGATATGTTTAAATTTCAATGTTCTTCATATATCTTTAAATAGTTATGTTTTAATTGATTAATCCTCATGTTAAGCTGTGACAATTCACATTATGTCAATACATAAAGAGATGTCTATTCAGATATTGACTAAAGTGAATCAGTGAATCGAATAATCATTAGAGTTGTAGATTGGCACATGGATATAGGTATATATCTTATAGGTCAACATGTTTATCTATTTATACTAATGAGTATTCAAATACGATTATATAAATATGCAAAGTTTTAAGCACTGTTTTCGCAGTAATGGCTATCAGAGGTTGCTTGTTTAACTTATGCAAACAGTCAAAATTTGTGCAAAATTTTTGGAACATTCGGATATTATTACTTAAGTAATTTACTGTTAATATGTAGTCATAAAGACTAGAGCCTGTTTTATTCTGGTTTAAGCTCTATTGGTTTGCGTATTGTCAGGTTATAGGTATCCGGTTACTTGCAAACTCATCATTCAAATGGAAGTTAACATAATAGAACAATGAATCGAATATATAGGCGATGAATAATGATGACATGTGTTGTACTTGAGAGTTAGCTAACGAAATGCTAATCTCATTTGCATGCATTAATTTATCTGAGTGCGTTTATGAATTGAAGTTGTATAAAGTGTTATTTTTCACTTCATTTTTATAAAAATATTATGCGGGCGATATGAACTTAACATAAAAAAAGCTTTAACAAAAGTTGAGATAGTACAGCCTTTGTCTTTGGCTCGTGTTTATTAAAATATTAAAGGATTGAAACGTTAATCATGTAGATTAATTTTACGCTATTAATTCCGATTGCATATTAAGACAATTTCACATTTATTGTAAACAAAATGAGATTAAATTTTAGCACTTTGAATACAAGATGATAAATTATGATGTATAAAAAAACATATTACTCTAAAAAAATCAAAAATATAAAATGGAGTGTGATTGGTATGAGCAATGAAACAACAAAATAAGGATGTATTTCTTTCATTACATAAAATGATTGCTACAATGGTTAAAACAATTTACACAATGGATGGCGCCAAATCGAAACGGCGCTGCTCCCTAGCGAGCTTTAAAGTTAAGCTGGGCTATTGTAAAACGAACTCAACTACTGCATGATAAGAGCGTTTATCGAACAAAAGCGATCCTATGGCGCGAAGGCTCAAGCATCTGTAGGCTATGTGTGCGGTACGCGGCGCTCGGAGCCGCAACTTTCTGTTTAGCCTTGTATTAAACTGTATTATGTGTCGCATCGGCGGGACGGGAGTCGGAGCACGGCGAGCGCCAGCGGGCCGGCGGGCGAGCTCCGAGCTGTCACGCCACACACGTAACCTGCCAGTGCACGGATTCGGTTACGTAACGGCACGGTCGCAACCTGCACGAGCGAGAGCGGCGGGCGGCGGTCAGGCGGTCGGCGTGTCGCGGCGCGCTCGGGCGCGTGGAGCGGGCGCGATGAGCGCGCGGAGGTGCGCGTGGGGGCTGCCGGTCCCGGGCGGGATCGATGCGGGCGGCGGGCGGCGGCGGAGTGCTGCACCCGGAGGCTGCGCGCCCCTTCCCCCCTCGCCCCGCCGGCCCCGCTCGCCCGCGCACGCGCCGCCAGCTCCACCGCTCGCCCGCCGCTCGCCCGCCCGACGCCGCGTCGCCGCCCGCCCGCCGCCTGACGTTTCAATTCCCTCTCCTACTGATTTACGATACGCTCTCGCTTTGTACCTATCCACTGTTTTTTTTTTATCTTGGCGTAGCACGCTCGTAAGCAGAGCGCGATCTTTGCTAATACCGATAAATCTCTACATCTTAGTTATACCACTTTAACGTATGCAGAGCGATATTTCTGACGGCGAAAGCCAATTAGGCCAATATTAAGAAGCTCTCATATTTTTTTTGCTGGATAAATTTAAAATCTTAATTTTAAAGATGCTGAGAGTGTCGCCATGCGGCAGATAGGTTATTTTTGGAACAAAAGCCAGTAGAAATAGGTGTGTAGTATGTAAACACACAGGTCTGTTTTAGCAAAGAGCGATTTCGTCGTAACAGAGGCTTTCAAGGAATAAATGTTACACGTTTTAATGGCCACGCTGGGAGTGGGAAACGGTGGAATGGTGCCAATTCGTATGATAACTCTCGATAGTAGCGTGGCATGTTGGCCTAAATTAAGGACGGTGCTGTCTTTATCTCAGGAACTTGATGTGCGTATCATTAAATTAGTATAGTTACCTATGGTGTGCCTTTAATAAATCATCCGAAGCGGCCTCCCAAATAGGACTGTATTTATTAGTACGCTGGTTATTTATTAAGTTACGACTTGCAGAGTTATTCAGAGGTCGTAGGTACCTACTCGTAGAGATATTTACGTAATCAAGCATGATTGTGATTATAAGTGAATTATGTTTAATTGACAAGACAAATTTAGGGATCCGACCATGCTGGAATATTTTAGCACAGTTTTACTGGGGACCCTCCCTTCTGATCAATCGTTTTTTTTCGACAATGCAAAAACATGCATCGTTGGATTTTTGTTTAGTGTAAAATATGAATATCGTTTAAAAAAAACTATAAAGCACGCTTGCTAACATGTAGCCTGCCAGCTACCACGCCTGAACTAAAATGTAGATTTTTTTAAACTATTTTGCATTGTTATCGGTCTAAGTGCGGTATCAGTATCGGTATAAGTGCGCAAAGTTTCAAATTAATTCATTTTGAAGTGGGTAAAAATCACGTTCAAAGATTCCGTTACATACTCGTACAGATTCCGTTACATATATACATACGAGTACATACGATGTTAGTACAAGCATGTTAAAAATACTAAAAAATATTCGTATGAAATATAAGTGGCGAAATAATCAATAACTTAACTATATTAGGTCCTTACTCAGAATTCAATCTGTTTTATGAGGATACTTATTATCTTAATTGGTTGGATAGGATACAAACGTACAAAACCTTAGGCATTCAGAATTAACTTTAGAGAATGCTTTATGTATGGAGTTTGTAACTGTACTTTGATAGATGTAGTTGAAGATAAATGAATAAATGAGATAAATAAACTGGAACTTAATAAACTTTCAAGATGTAAACGTAATGAATAGATTGTCCGGTATGAGTTATTATTGACATGAATTGAGATTAACCACGGCACACCGGTACATCATGGATCATGGATCATGGATCACGTTACTAATCCTGAAGTGTCAAACAAAAGCCATTTATAGTGAAGCAGCCGGTAACTCTATTAGCGTTAAAATTAATTAATTCAACGTCAGTGCTCGGGCGCAGTTGGTTCTTAGTCAAGACTTATTTAGTCGAGTAAAAGCAAAGAAGAATTTAAATAATATCGTACTTATACTATCTTTAACAATGATATTTGTAAGTAGTTAAACTAACTGTAGTACCTGGGGCAATGATAATAATTACTTACCACGTGATTGTTCATTAAAAGCATATACTGATTTAATTACTCTTCGTATGTTCTTGCATTAATAGAGCTTTTCTGTAGAGCTTATTTCTGTCAGCTGTCTGTCCGGTGACGCTGTAAGGGACAATAGGGCCAACATTATATATCAACATATCTGTATCTCAGCTGTAATTCCAGTATATATTTACCACATATTGGTGGAGCCCTATTTGGTATGACCGGCGCTAATACTTGCGACTAGACGTCGATGCTCTGTTGAACAATGCATATAAAAACTAAAGGACCACTTAAAATTGTCTGCATCTTGTAATTTAAAATTTTAGTCGTGTGAAATTGTCAGTAAATACTTGGTCTAGATTGAAATAAAACAATGGTTGCTATTCTTAGTGACAGTCATCAGAAGGAAGTATCTGGAAATACTACAATAGAATATCGTAATTACTGGTAAGGCTGTTGTGTTTAATAATAGGCACTGAGGATCTATATCTGTTGTCAGTACCTGGGGAAATTAAGAGCAGATCACGGGATATTGGATTTACCTCGTCGGGTTTCGTTAAGGTTAAATTTTTATGTTTAAGGTATAGTTTCTGTGTTCATGTTTTATTGCTGAGGACTCTATGCCATATGTTAACCTGTGGAAGTTAGTATCGTCTTAGTTAGCATGGACCGAAGAAGTGATCTTAAAACGAATGGATAATACGGATCTCTACAGTCAACTTTTTTTTATCTTAAATTGAAATAATGCACGCTAAATATTTTTACAATCTAGCCTTAAGACGACAAGCCATTTTAGTTTTATTATTTAGATCTAAAATTGTACGAAAATATTTTCTGTAGAAAATAATAAGTCCAATAACTGTACATCTATACTTATACTATTGTATATAAAGAGTGTAGTCACATCGTTCACATTATCTAATAACTGACGAAATAATCAGTTCTCTGAGCATCCAAGTAAAGAATATCGATTTTCAACAGTTTCAGTAGTCGAACCATTATTCTGGTTCGAGCCGAAATCATGACAGACAAGATAAGCTTTTGGTGCTTGAATTTGGTTCTTACAGTAGCTTTACGAGTCAGTTTTAGGCAAATGATTCGTAATTGTTGATGGACTCTGTTATACATGTCGAAAAAAGAGGCTTAAATAACAAACAAAAAATACTATTGAAGTTGATTAATATTTTGGATGCTTAATAAACCACTTTTTTAAGCGGTTTTATTAATAGCATGCATGTACTCAGCACAATCCAAACTACATATAATCTACATAACAAGCAAAAAACAAATCATCTGTGTGTTTTCGAACAGAACTAACACAACTATTGGGTATCTCGATTGGGTTCAAACTTTTATTCATTGGCTAGGGTGGAAGCTTGAATAGAAACGGAGCGCTATTATCAGTTGTCGGAGGCTGAAGAAATTTTGTGCGGCCTGGCGGCAATCCAATTTATCTTACCCAGTTAGCAAATAGTTTACATGTAAAGCCATTTAGCGCTGTGTAGTTAACAATTATACGTTTATCAGTTATTATATATTTAATGGAGTAATCGAATAACGAATATCAGTTACAAAGGATTTAATATTATGCGAAAATATACCCGCTATTTTGTTGTACCTTTTTTCTTGGGTAAGTATGTAATTGAATACATCTTGATGTCCACGTGAAGTTAGTAGATTTCGTGAACTAAATTGGGTTCGAACTTTATGTCTGCAACGGCCGCCCTTAAAAATCTCTTTGGTAATAAATATGTTGAAATAAGAAAGTTGGATATAAATAATTTTATAAAGATAAAAGAGAAACAGATACCTATGTTAAAGGTGGAGGCGGAGTCTATGTCTTTAGTATAAAATCATTTATATAAATCTAATGATTAGGGAAAATCTTTAATCCTCCAATGTATACATATATGAGTTGGATACTAAATGGGTATGGACCATGCATTCAATATCATTACGTCTACAAATTACAGACATCAAAAACACTCTTAACTCGTTTACAACCTTCATTAAACTTTGAACAAAAACAGTGAGCTTTGTTATCTGGAACTGGCATCGAGGGAAATTATGACCACGTCCGCTGCTATCAAATTCGTCCCTTCCAGTTAGTTACGGCAAGTTGGTATTTCTGAATGGCTTGCCTAACCTAGAATATGATGATGAAAAATTAGCATTCCTTGGCATTAACATTTGTTTCATTTGTTTCATCAGATAACGAAACATGTACCTACCTATTTTACACCAATTATTTGCTTAGGAAAAATCTGAATAACAAAAAAGGAGCCTTTTTCCACTTACTGGCACTTTATTGGATGCATGCAGTATTTTATCTCCAAAATCGCTCAACAGACAATGAGTATAGGTTATGTGAGAATGGATATTTGTCTGTTGTTGTATTGATTACAAAACATTAGGTCTAGATCTGTAGCGGGTAATAACAACTCAAAATATACTGCTTTGGATAATTTGCGCTGTGATAATGAATTCATAGAATATTGCCAAAATTTTGATTGCTGATAATTACATTTGATCAAGTTCTCAGGTTTTGTTGAAGGCTTTCTCGTTTAAGAAAGCCATTATCAATATACATATTATACGGAGTCCACTCATTGCTAACATATATTTTTTGTCAATAATTTCTGTAGTTTTCGAGTTTACGTTTACTGTTAGTTATTTTAGCGTAACGAACACAAATAATGTGGAAACATTAAAGTCATAATCATAAAAATCGTTTGTTTGTTTGGGTCGTAATTCGCTGATTTTGAAAATGGACTAATGCTGATACGGAAAAACAATTTCATTTTTTATTGTTGGCCATAACTGACTGAAATTTATAAAGGAAACAATAATAAAACATCTACCGTCGTATTTTTTGAGTACCTACTCAAAAAATAGATGGAAATGTTATGCAAGAAATTCCAATTGGCCTTGATTTGAAGAGATGATTAAATTTATTCATTAATTGCGGGTTATTTGAGTACAAGCTATGGCGATATATTTTACCATAGGTACTTAGTACCTACTACTTTATAATTATATCACATAACATTAATTAAAATAAGCATTACATAATAAACCACGAGTAATAAACGAAAATATGCCGAATAGAATGGCTGAAGTCCATAAAAGTAAAGTTTTGATATTTCGTCAAATGTTCTAAATGTAACCATTAGTATAATTTCAGTTTCAACTGAAGTTGTATTTAACGAGTTACAGGCTTATATTTTCATTTACGAAATTATGTTTTCCACCATTATTTGTGTAGGTGAAACGAATTAGTTTTTGAATAGTTTATATTGGCTCAAGGGGTAAAATAAACCGGTTTGGCAAGTTGCCCAGATTTCTCAAGGTTGCAGAAGTTCTATAATGAAGTAGATCCTTGCTTAGAACTTTAGCTTATCCTGCTCATTATTTATTACTAACTACCAAGTAGAGCTAGTACCGTAGGTACTATAGGTACTTGATTACTTTTGACCCATTTACGTACCGCCTAGTTAAGATAGGAAAATCATAAGAGTTGTAACAATCAACGACAAAAGCAAAGACAAACAGATAATTTCCTAAAAAACTGTACTTAACGTGGTATTTTCGTGTCTTTTTATAACAAATACGGACAAACAGGCATACATGATGGTGAGTGTGAGTACTATTAAATAAGATAGTCTAAAATAGAGCTTTGATCCTCAGCTAGTTTTAATTAATTCAACTTAAATATCTGATTCCTTTTGAACAATGTTGTTAGTACTCGTAGTTATGTAGAAAAAAATTATAAATACATTTCTGGTAAGTAATAACTTATTTTAACTATATTAGTAATGGTACGTCTGGTTATCGTTGTGATGACATATCGTGTATTAATGATCAGAATATGATCCGTTCCTTCCTCTAGACAGGCGCTACGCATACCTTCTGTTTAAACGTGACAGCAACCTTTATAACAAATAAATTATTTCTTTGCTTTTTAATGTACACAAAAAATGTTTTGTTTTTACTGAAACTTTTCCTCTGTGATCGAATCGTAAAACATATAGAGCGGCACACGCACTCAGCAGTGTAGGCAAAATAGTGCTAAACTTTCATTGCGATTCGCCTATCGTCGGTATTGCTGCCAAAATATTACAAAAAATCCTTATTTGCTTATGATGTAAACGTACGTACGTAACTACCTACGTACGTATCTACTTTAATGGTTATTTGACGCGGAGGACAAGAAGCCAAAGCTCCGACTATATGCATGTTTCAAACCTGCATGTTTCAAACCTACCAAAAAGTTTTTTTTTTCTTTCGGATTCAGGATATGTGCTGACGACTAAATATATTTTACATACAAGTATTATATTATACTAGCGTGGTCAAAGGGAATTAACAATGAGTTGTTTATCATACATAGATAAGAACTTGAAAATGAATTTTACTAACGCCA
>DWTT01001467.1:0-11655 GCA_018250895.1 Carterocephalus mandan | reverse complement strand
TCATTTTTGTATAAAATACACATATTCGAAATACATTTAATTAATAAAATAACACATTACAAACAATACCGTTGTTTTGACACATAACATATTTAGTAATTTAGTAATTGGTTACCTGGATACATCGACTTGTTATTTGTCACATGTCACTCTAAACATTGATTTGGAATAAGTCTATGATTGATTATACCCTTATTAACGTTCAAACTCACTCGGCGACCACTAGTAAGTAAATGTAATTGTGTTTAAAAGTAATCACAGAGTATATATTATATATATATATGGAACTGTGTATCTAATATTATAATGTCAATACTATCTTGCAGGAATATCGATTACAAGAATGCCCGCATCTTTATCAATTCAGTAAGTAAACAGTGCGCTCTTTTAAATATCCTTGCCAGCGATAAGGCGCTCGTCTAACTTCACTCGTATAAATAAATAAATGTTCCATATTAACAATATTACCAGCTTTACGTAACTACGTTATTTCCTTTGATTATTTACAATAATCAAAGGTATTTCATTACTTCGTTCGATGGCCACATCATCTATCTAGTGATTGGTCGGCGAAACCATTACACGTAGCTATCAGAATGAGTAAAAAAAAAACGGTATGCAATTCAAGTACACATATAAATAACATTTATGTCATCAACCCATATCATATTATTCTAGGAAAGGATCAGAGTTGGATGAAATCCTACAGAAAATTATGATTCAATCTATAGCATAAGAAGACTTTTTGAATAAAACCGTAGATTATTTTCAGTAAAAACTAACACCACACAGCTAAGAGGTTAATCGTTCTACACGAAAAGCTGAAAAATCAATTGGAGAGTGAATAGCAAGATTTCATTTTCAATATGAAAACCTACCGACGTTAACAAATGACGGTTGAAAATTATTCACCAAGACGACGCAATTGTATCTCTGTTCTAAATTTTAAATTAGTAACGGCCGTGTTACATTAATTTTATTGTAAGACGGTAGGTAGGTGTCGCAAAAGTATGAAATATGAAGGAGCTCTCTCGATAGAAATACTTTGTGATCGTTTTATGCCTTTAAAGTTCAAGTTTTGGGATTATGTGATAATATTTTTTCAGTCAAGTCATTTAAAAATGTTTGTTATGAAATTCTTCATACGAAATATTCTCTTTAATTTCATATCGAGTTACAAATTGATTACGTTCGGCTTAAAAACCAGTAATCATTTAAAAATAAGTCGAGGTATCATAAAATTGTCTACATTTACTTAAATTTAAGGTAAATAATAAAAACTCACTGTTGCAAATATAATTGGGTACGTCAACGTACATTATTTTTCCTGTTTTGTAATAAAACTTCACTGAGCTGCCGCTTATCCCGCAGTAACCGTGCATTTTTCAAGGATAAGATGCCGTGTGCACTGTGTGCAGCACTTCTTCCTACGCTGCTGCGGGAAAAATTTAACAAACAACTTTCGCTACATTTAACAGTATCTACAACTCGAACAAGCATCATACCAATACGGTCCAAATGGTCAATGTTGAAGTAATACAAATGTGGTAATTGATGGGAGAATTTATGTGTGTTGTCTATGTTTTATAGGTTTATTAAACAAAAAACCTATTATGTCACAATTTACTCGTATGTAGTGTCAAAGGTTTTCAGAAGAAAAGTTAGTCAACTCGAGGCACTTGATGTGTGTGACGTGTTGCAAGCGGGAGCCTAATTCTGGTGAGAGGCGGTTGCTCAAGCCGACTCGTCGGTTGCCAACGAGGAAGTGATGGTGAGGTGCGTGGGGCAATTGACCTTGGGCTGCTGCTCGCGCCGAATACCGATAGCGGCCGCTGGGTGGCGTTGCCAACGATTCTGCCACGCCGCGGGAATCTCTTCAAGTGTTAAATCAACTTATGTAACTACAAGCGCGGACTACATTAACTACGAGGATGCGTGAGTGACTTTGTCATGAAATATAGAACGGAGAGGAGTATCCGTAAGCACTATTTCGTACAAGACTAGAGTCGCTTATTTGCGGGGTTAAAGAGTAAAGTCCTTCTAGCGTCTAAGCAAAGAACTTGTAAGTACTGATTAATATTGGTTGACAATTGTCTTAATTTCGCTACATCTCACTAGCCGTTACGCACCAGGCGTATACCATAATGGCTCATACCTACGTCTACGAATGTTATATCGTCTCTTCACAAATTTTCGGTCGGCTTATCTTAGATCAGAGGTCTTAGGTCAGAGGACACAGTTTAAGCGACAAGGAACAATCGTACAGAATAACTCCCTTCCGCACTTTGTGGTATTTGTTATGAGTACAGCTACTCAGCTCAGGAGCCGTATTGCACTTAGATTCCTTTTTGATTTTGCTTTTGATGAATGCTGGTCATCGTAATGGTCGATACTAGTCGGCTATACCGACATATTAGGTTAGTTAAGTCGCTTACCCATTAATATGAATGAACTTGTTAATTTACCTATATTATTATATTATAGTCTGACTAGTATTTTTCATTTCTATTTTAAAGCAAGCCTATCTACCGTCTCTAATCTAATATCTCACGTTTACAAAGCATCCTTCAATAGTGAGTACGAGATTGGCCCCATGTCGGGCAACAACTATTGGGTTTTTCACTTGAAATGCCCGGTAGCAACCTCGGTGCTCGGTGTATGGCATTCAGAGAGGAGACCCGTGCCCAACAGTGAGACAATAAAGGGTAGTGGTGATATGGCAATAGGTTCACCACACCACATGGAACCTAAACATAACTGGTGAAAAATGGGTTGGTATATAGAATTCACACCTCTGACTACCCCTTCGGGGAAATACAGGCGTGATGTTCTTCTTAGGCACTCAGGTTACATTAACATACCTATAAAAGCAAGACAAATAATAACATGTTGAACAACTATTATTAATTAATACATATTATCAAAGTTTCCGTATTGGAAAATATCTCAGATACTCGTAAGTAGGTAGGCACCACAAATTAGCTGACGAATCAAGTTTCTTGAGTCAACGCAGCTTTTTAATAAACGCTCTTATGCCTCTCGAGACTTGACGTAGGAAGGCGGACGAAAATAGTATATAAATACGAGTATATAAAATAGTAAAAATACTTTAACGTAGTTAGTATTCGAATTAACTATTCAATATATTTGTTCTGTAATAAAATAGATTTACATAAACAGAAGGAGCCGGCCGGGCTTTCCAGCGCATTGCAATTCCACTTTCAAGGCTGGGACTGGATATCGAAGAGACTACAGTCAACGAGCGAATAAGCCTAAGCAAGACAAGCTCTACAATCAGATACCTGCTTCAGTTGGCTTGCTAATAATGATTAGATTTGATGAAAGTGTGTCCACTCATTGTGAACTACCTTGGGAGTGAAATAAGAAATTGCCATGAAAACGTTAATCAAAGAAAACATTAAAATTCATACACATTGTAGGTACTTTAAGAAACAAAGTGCAGGGTGCCGTCTGTTTATTCATAACAAGTTCCAACGAAAATAGCCCGGACTGTGGTCCCAATTTAAGGCCTTTGTCTCAGATTAAGAATAACAACGACGCATGAATATTTTTAATAGGTGGTACGAGTATATACATATCTATATTTTGATAAGAGTCTCGCATTAACACTAACGTACTTACGCCGTTCATATTTAATGGCTGAACTCATTTCTGGGATGATAATTCAGCCGATGACGTCACTCTGGTCTGGTATAACAAGCAAGCAGGAAGCTAAAACGGAGTGCCAATTGCTATCAAACTACTGCCCTTTGTGCGCGACTGAATTGTAAAGTCCTGCTGACGGGGAACACTCCAATTCTACTTCGACTTTTTATCAGGTATCATATAGAACGGGACAGGTGACACGCAACCGGTCTAGCAGTTTATGCCTTAAAAGGCGAACGATTGAAATGTCACAAAAAATCGCGATCGTATTCAGAATGTGTTAGTAAACAGTGTGCGCAAGAGGCATGTTAAGTTAAAACGAATGACAAATTATCATACATAATAATACTAGGGATAAAGGTGTTTTTGTACATCGAGTTTGAATAATATAATCAGTATACAATAAATAAGTATGATATGTTTGCAAACGAATCGAGGCATGCAATTATATCCTATGTACAAAAGTTTCGGAAAATGAATTGTAA
The DNA here is from genome assembly GCA_018250895.1 of Carterocephalus mandan. NCBI lineage: Eukaryota > Metazoa > Arthropoda > Insecta > Lepidoptera > Hesperiidae > Carterocephalus > Carterocephalus mandan. The sequence continues at coordinate 7,504 of DWTT01001467.1, read as the reverse complement.
TAATATCTTTTAGATCGATTTTGAATTGCAAGAGTTCATGAGTCATTCTCAGAGAGGCATGCAATTTTTCCTGACGCAGTAGTTCAATGGAGTTTTTATGCGACGAAATATTATTTCAATACACATAGGTAGTTCTCTATTGTGTACAGTAACTCGATTTAACGATCATATCGCTTAATCGATTATTCGTCCACTCTCCCCAACTTTACTTTAGATATTCTTACTAACATAACTAATGAGATCTCAACTGAACCAAATTTGGTTAAAAAGCTTGGGGAAAATATTCAATATAAAGTGGTCATTGTACCTTAATAGAAACTACACGTAAGTACACGGTTCCGTGGTGCTTTAGACCTTGTAATCTTTGAGCCCCATATTTAAATCTCGTCGAGGCAAAAATGCTAGACAGGTAAAGTATTTTTAAATAGTTTGAGCGTGCTATTATTGTTTATCAGTAATAAACGACAATAACGCCTAATAGTAATAAATTATGACTTAGTACATATTCAATAGCAATTTGGCGCGGTTTGCAGGATATTTTGAACGAATGGATGTGACTGCTTTTAGAACACACCACACGCTGCGACGCTTCACAGATCTAAATATGATAATTTTGTTGCTATTTCGACACTGACATGTTTTATTTTACCATAATAAACTACTTGGAAAGACTATTAATGAAAAACATAGTAGGTTATCTCATAGTTAGGTATATTATCATTAGTAATTACAAAACTTGTGCAGTTTATCGAGTCCTAATAACTCGCTACTTTCTAAAATAATAATATGCAAATCACCCTTCTAACCTAATCCGGGTAGGATAGGGTAGGATTTGGATACAGCAGATATATATTTCATGGATTATGTAGGACCCATTTAAGATTATTATTGATTATCTAGCTTAGGACTCCGTAATAGGATATAATAGACAGCCAAGCTAGACAAACGTACTATTTATTTAATGAATAATTGAGCTGAACAAATCATATATAACATAACATGCGGAAAATGAAAAGAAGCCAATGAAAGTGACCATGTCTTACGTGTAAATATCACCTGCTGTATCGTTTTTCTTCATCAATACTATTAAATGTCACCTGAATCATATAACCACTCATTGACCTTTAAAACGTACGTGATATATAAGTGTGCTTATGACGCCTCTGCTTTCGTGTGAGTGTATATTGTTAGCGTCTCAGGCATACTCCTTACCCTGACCAAGGAACTCTGGTTATCAGTTTGTATTGGAATTTACGACCTTCCAAGATATTTTCATAACGTTACAAAGACAAAACGGGGAAGCTAAAAGCTGATTAAGTTAAAGCGAATGACGAGCCAAATCCTTGAACCGATACGCGGCGATATTTGCCTCTCGATCGCTTCCTTGTTTTTTGCAATATTCTCAACGATCGATACATGCGAATTGTGTATCGTAAATATCGTCCGAACGTCCGGGTCGCTATAACAATGATGTCTCAGATGGTTTTTAGGATTCTGTGCTTATGATAAATAATGGAAGCCCTACTTGTACACTCACGTGTCTTTCTGTTACCTCTTTCATTCTCCACGCCATCTTTTCCTAGTAAATAAATAGTAGGTACTCATTTACCTACTTCTAAACCGTAGAGTGCACTGAAACTGTCTTATATGGTGGAGGCATATGGAGGCTCGGTGATGGAATGACGTGGCTTAAGTATAAGTGAGTATGAGAGCTCGTACGGAGATCACTAGTATCATCGCTAACGGTTCACTCACTGCACAGCGTTATGTGACAGAGATCTTGGAACCCCATGTCATGCCTTTTTCCCTATTCATAAAATAAATATAATTTTTATCCATGACTCGACGCATTCGAGCTTAATGAGTGACTACATTAATGAGGTAGTAACTTAAATGAACTGTCCAGCACTAGCACCGTATATGAACCCGATAGAACATGTTTGGGACTTCCTGGGAAGAAAGGTTCGATAAAGATATCCAGATATTTTGAGTGTAACTGATTATTAATACAATAACCAGAAAAAAATAATGGAAAATTAATTTGTTTAAAAACTGACCTTATTTATGCGTTCCCTTAATATTGTACCATTCTGTAGTAACTATGAACAGAATGCGACTGAATGTGTACTTTAAGAAATATTTAAGTGTTAGTCTTGCCCCACTGCTGTTAGCCTTACTGAAGGTCTTACGTGACCTTACCTTACTATACATCGAACTTTAACTTGAAAAGCTTGCATGATTACTAGCTTGTATTGGTAACCTGCTTGTGTAGACTGACTGACTCTTACTACTCGAACGTCCGGGTCACGGCTCAAGGAAAATTTGGTGCTCTCATAAATACTGGTCGTGGACGTCAAATTCTCTTTAAACTGAGTAAGTGCAGTATTGTCATCGAGTAGATATTGGTTTTCCTGCTGATACACACTTGGTCTGTCACTAACCCCTTATTCATAACTAATGAATAAACGAATTATAACTATAAAGTGATTTGTTTTGAGACGAAGGAAAAACACTGCTAAACAACTAGGTTTAATATTTTTTTTGAATAACACAGTAGGTTTCTAGTGTGCCCGAAGGTATCTACCTAATGACGTCGCCGCATAGTTAGTTAATTAACATATAAATTAATATATTATAACGCTGTACGTATTATAAGCTGAAGTATTTTTTGCTACTGTCGGTGCCGTCCAAAATTGATAGTGATGAATCGCATAGTCGTTGGCTGCTGAAATAAATAATAATAATAATAGAAGCTGTATTAATGAAAATAAATATATTTATACAAATATGCATTTGGTAGGTAGGTAAGGTACAATGCACAACAATACAATACAATAACTAGAATTCTATTTAAAATACAAGTATGTATTTAGACAATGCGCTTGATTCTTTTGTAGCTATATTTATAGGAGGGACCTACTCGTATTGAACATTTCTAGTTATTGTTCCGGAAAACAGGAAACCATACTTTAACATCTACTCTGACTCTATAAGTTAATTTACAAATAGTACTTACTTGCATTGATGTGGTATAAGCTTCGAGGTATAAGCATTGTTTTCCTAAGTGTAACACAATAAACATCAAAAACAAAAGTAACACGTTAGAAATGTTTGTTTGGGTTGTTTATCATTATGTTGCTTTCAAAGTGTCCCTAGCTAATGCGACTTGTGCGGGCTAGGGATGCGCTTTGCGTCATCGTATCCGACTGAAATAAGGGGGTATCCGAAGTAAAAATCATAATGCATAGGTATCAAAATACACCTTATAAAATAACTTATTCTTTTACTTTAAATTTTCAAATAGACAGCTATTATTACAATTTATACTAATTTTACTGTCTATTATTAAGCTACAGAGCTTACCATGCAGACCCGCAGCCTACTGTTACTTGTATTTCAAAATTGCCTTTTAGTGACGTATTAGCGAAGCAAATTAAACTTACTTTCCTACACTCGCTACTTTTCTAATTCATTTTAAGTACTTTGAAATGGAATGAGGAAACTATCAGACGACTTAAAATAGACAAAAATATAAAATTACAGTAATATATACATGTTTATAACCGAATTATCGTCCGAAGTGTCCGAACGGTGCAACCTCTAAACACCCTGCGGGTGGGGCACGAACCAGCTCCGTTCGCGCAACAATATGCAAATAATTTTAAACAAATTGGTGTACAAAACAGACTAGGTTTAGCTTTTAAAGTTGCCAAACAAAGTAGTACTCTACCCATACTTCTAAAGTTTCTATATTTAAAATAACTATTTTTGTCTTGTGGAGGTTACGCACAATCGCACTTACTAGAATTTCAAATAAATTGCAAACGTTTCATAAAAAAAGTACATGTGTACATAAATACATCTATAATACATAAAAATATTATACAATTTCTAAGAGCAAGGTTTTTATTTCATAATGGTAATAAATAAGTTTCATTATGTAGTTTAAGTGAAGTTTCCTAAAATGCAGAGTAAAAATAGGTTTTTAAAACCTACCAACATGGCTTGGTAGTAGGTACTTAGTAAGACAGGTGGATAAGAGGATACGGGTTCCGTTTTGCGTATCGTAAGCGTAAACACAACGCTTGCTATATCCTTGACACGAGCTTAAATGAAAGACAAAACAACACACCCACATCTTATAGCTGTCTCGACATGTTGCTTTGTTGTGGCAGCGCGAAAGATACCCACGCGTTAACCCTTCACTAGAGCATTACAAGATTTATTAGTACACGTAATACCTACCTACATTATCAGAATTCTATACAGCGAACAGATATAAGCGGGTTATTTCCTTATGTATCAAGTTTGCACTATAAATGCCGGCGAGAAGTGCCTGCGCGTAAAGTTATCAGCCATGAGACGGATCAATCACCTATGAACCGAGCATGAATCGGTCATGCAATATAATCACAATGTGCAGCTAATCCGCTTTGCGCGACACGAGGTATGCTCCATGCAAAAATACTTGTATCGCATTTATCTTATGGGGGTGCAACGCGAAATAATAAAGATTCTTTCAACAGCTTCAAACAGGATTTCCACATTGGTCACATTATTCGTTCTGGTCCACATATCCGACACTGCAAAAAACACTAGTGACTAGAGCGTGTATATTAATATACATAATGTGCATAATGTATTCGATTCTTCTTCGATTAATGTATAGAATCTTCGATCAATTATTGATCGAAGATTCTAATAATATTTAAATTCTTTGATTTTGGGCTACAAAAGTGAAAAATCGTATTTTTCCACTTGGAATACGAGCTTGTAATAAAAATTATGAAGGCCTCAACCTACAATGTATTCAAGAAACGATTCCTTATAATAATTATTGCTTTATGCGTAAAATTTACAAGCGTCTATTAGAACTTTAAGAACACATTCATAATCAATCCAACAATATAATTTCTTTCCAATTCCAAAAGACTGGTGTCGCACGTGTCCATAGGCGACGGTGACCACTTACCATCAGGTGGCCCGTATGTCTGTTTGTCCGTGTATATTACTTATATGTATTTATTTAAATAAAAGACAGTAATCTTGATTAAGTATCGAAGCATCCTAAACAAGGCATTTTTTTACATTACTTAAACCAATTTAGCGTGGAATATCCGGAATTTCGTTAGGAACACGTTAAGTTACTGACATAACATCAGTATCATGTACTCGGACCGTGCGGCGACCAGAGAAACATATAGTCTGTCTATGCCGGAGGTAGGTATACTAACTTTAGTCTTTGGCATTAATGATGACAAAATTACTCAAGAAAGGATCTGCTACAGATAAAAAACCCTGGAAGACTTTCCTACTGAGCTACTATTTTAGCTAGGTAATTTTGTACCTTAATCGAGTTCTAAATACGTAGGTACATTCAACTACCGCCGTGGCGCAGGTGAGTTTTGCAAGTCAATTTCATAAAAGGTTATAATTCGATCCAGTGGCACTCGTGGCGCGCCTATCAATTTATTCAATCGGTATATCCAATCTTAACAACTCGTTTACGGTATGTGTACGTATATATTTGATTGAATTCAGCTCTGATTGAACGCTACAAGTTTATGGCCAAGGTGTTTTGCAGATTGAAATTATGCACAGTTGCTGTTGGTCAATATGGCTTTTGTTTCTTGCAGATCATAAGTCGAATTAAGAATGAACTTGTTTCGTATTGTGTTAGAGGCTAGAAGGTTAAGGTAACATTATACAAGAGTAAACACATGAATATAAAGCGTATCTGCGTCTATGAGTTGCAAATGTTGCAACTCAGATTCTATCTTTTAGTAATTAACATAAACTATGCATTAAGTATTTGCAGAAGTTTAGAGGAACGAGGTTGTACAAGATTTTCCCCTCCCAGAGATGCTTCAAGTTGGCACTAGATAGATTAATTATAGATCAGTACCAACCTACGTCCCTAAAATAGCATTCGAGAATAGATCGATGACGACTGAATATGGCTCTCACCATGTTAAGGAAAACTCATGTTTCCTTGTAACATAATAAAAATGGCCGCATAATTAATTCGCTACTTGCATAAAATCTTATATATTTGTATACAAGTCAAAATATTTCGACTTGTATACAAATATGTATTATATAATATCTAGTCGAGATGTAATACTTATGAAGACATCTTCTAGAAAAGCAGTATCTCCACGTTGATGGTTTGCAATTGAAATATTAATAAATGCATGTTGGAATTGCTTGTTAGAAGATTATTAAATTGCACGTGAGTACATATTCATCTTACCTCGACCGCAATGGAGTAGGTAATGAAGAAGTAAGTAGTTAAGTACCTAGTACAAAATAATTAGATACAGACTAGCATTTCTCGCGGCTTCGCACGCATATGAATCGATTTTCAATAAATAATTATCAACCATACCTACCAACAAAGGCCAAAAGTTAATAAGACTGTGGTTATGTTTTATTCCTTTTGCGCATGTTAAACTGATGCACCGTGCACGACGTAGAAAATAATTTGAGATAACCACAGAGTACGACTTTGTGTGTTTCGCCCGGCGGCAACACTGCGCGAATTGGCGACTCACTAATATGAAAAAATGGTTTTTTAAACATTATTTCTTTTGATTTTTACTTTTGCAAACCATAAACAAAATTATATGATCATTCTTCATCATCAAACCCGACTGTACGTGGCATTGTGTTTTTCTGGTTTTTCGAAGGTTTTATATACCTACAATACTCATGTATATCACTTAGGGCCTCCATGAACATTTTCATGGGAATTATTTTATGCCAATGGTATATTAACTTAACCAATATTATAACTTTTTATCTTAAAGATTTGATTTTTGATTTCTTACCATTTGTGTAAAATAGCTGATTGTCACATCCTGTAATTATGCGGATATAATTTTGCTTAGTAGCTGCTAGTTAGCTGGTATTAGACTGATACCAGGAATATTAAAGAGGGTTTCCTTACCTTGACATCCCAGAGCAAAATATAGATAAAATTCGTAGACACTCGATGACCGTTGTCGTCCGTCTCGGCCGAGGGCGAGCCCTGGTTCTTCATAAAACTGGTTTTCCGTCTGTAACGCCCGCAAGTCTGCCTCGCCCAGAATTATCGCACAAAAAGTAAACTCCACGCGAAATAAAAAAGTACTGAATTATTAATGATTGTATGAATTTTATTCGTACTTATGAAAATGTATTAATAAATGAACTACTTTTTGCAACTAGTAATGTCAAATCAAGATTGTCATTCATCACAACCAAAGACATTAAAGTTACTTTTTGATATCTATAGATAAACACAACTGTCGAAATGCTGAATCACATTCTAGATTTTGCTCATGTGTGTCTCGTCTAATTTGCCTGTGTAATTTTTACCAATAACCAAATGGGAATATGTGCTGACAGGTGCTCTCCATGCCATCCGCTCCTTACTATGTACGTACGGCAACATTTTTATCAGAAGATTTAAAACAATTTTTACACAAAAAATCAATAGCAACGAGTTATACGACACCTTATA
>DWTT01001466.1:0-11655 GCA_018250895.1 Carterocephalus mandan | reverse complement strand
TTATTATTAAATTTTTAAATTACTATTTGTTAGAGAGTTATTATACGGAGACCATTATGATATAATTATCATATTACTTATATGATAATTAACATTAAACAATGTAATGTTAGGTGTAAGATTTTGGTAATAAACGAAGGCAAGATTGTAACTTAATTAACTAAATTAATTATAAACTGGACTGTATGGCAAATACTCATAACTTACTTGTAATTATTATTGTTAATCGCAGTACTTCTTTTAGTGAATACCTAGGTACCTACTAAGACAACGAAATTTTATACCTAAATGTAGCTGTAGATCATCGTAGCTATTATGCTGAACACATACTATCGGAAGCGGCTGACGGACGCGGCTGATAAGTGTGCAGTCTTTTGGGACGTGGCTTGCGGACGCGTTCAACGCCTATTCCACCACAGAGTACTTAATCACTACGTTTTATTCCACAAAGAACTGTAGACGAAGAAACATGTCGAGTAGTGAAAGTGAGGACGATTTTCTTGAGTTAGCGGCGGCTGCTTTATGTTGTAGTTGCGTAGTCCGCGTCCCGCATCCCGTGCAACTATGAAATACCGCCCGCGGACGTTTTCAGCTGACAAAAACATCCAGCGCGCCAGATATCTCTCGGACGTCCGAACTCCGAACGCCTCAAGGTCACGTCCGCGACTTACGTCCGATAGTTTGCACAGCTCAAGTGTACATTCATTAACAGGTCGCGTCCGTCAGCCGCGTCCGATAGTATGTTTTCAGCTTTACTAATAAATCAACCAAAATGCATCGTGAACTTAAATATTATTTTTTTAGAATTTCAAAGAAAAGTCAAATCCCAAAAAAAAACCTGGTTCGTCATTAATCCTATTCAAGAATGCTTTTAGAAATAAAAAAAACTCGTGTACTCAATAACATGGTGTTGAATCATTTAATATTCAGTTCTATGTATAATAGCTAATAATTACTTTAATTTTAAAGTACCTACACATTTTATCCTACCCTAGATAATAGACACCGTCAATAATTGTAACATTTTTAATTTTTTTTTTTAAATATTTACTTCACACTTTACTCACTAGCTATTAGGTACAAACCAAGGCAGGTAATTTCTTACAGGTACACACACAGCAATAATCACACACACACACACACACACACAACAATAATCAATAATAAACATACATATATAATCATAGATTTAGTACTCTATATATATAATTAACATGCAAAAATATAATTTAAAAGGAAATTGAAACATTTTATAAAATTCTGTCGTTACGGTTAAGAGGTAGGTATAAAAATATTTTTCGCAAAATCTAAATACCTATTTTATAATAAATTGGGTATAAAAGCAGTAAGTAATAAATAAATGCACATTGATTATTTCACTATCTTCACCTGATTCATCCTGACATTTCTGACAATATTTTGCTCTATTTATCTAAATGTGCAAAGTTCAACCATACAATTCTTCGTTATTTAATATAGTTATCTCAAACAATATTAGATGGCGCTAGATGTTACTCGTACATTTCAAATGTTTTGGTTAATACCATTTTCATACATATCATATATATTTTAGTTTTCTGCACTTTTTCACAATATAAACTTTAATATTGCTAATTTCACATTTCTCCTCCCGAATATTTATCGTGAATTTGTGTTCAAAAAATCATCTACTTAGAGTTTAAGTACTGTTTAAATGAATCTTTTTTGAATAAGATTTGTAAAGTTCAGCTGATGTTTTCTATACATAAATATATTCATATTTCTATAGATATCACATATGCATACTCGTACAGACAGATATGTAGATAGGTACACAGAAAAATTATATAACAATGCATAGTCGTGACACACAATAATAACAGTTTAAAATTTGTATCAAACGAAAAAAAACACTAGAAACATAATCCTAGAAAACTATTTCAAAATCAGGAACCATTGAAAAAGATATTTGGGCTATACCTACTTTTACGTTTTTTATTATACATTCCAACATTTCCAACAGACGACTTTGTTTGCCTAAAATGTATTTTTCCTTAGTATAATAATGTTAATACTTAGTTAAGAGAGTAAAAGTAATTATATGTACAGGGTGCTCCACTGCCATGCCTTACGGACCTTAAATATGTGTATATTACCACAGAATAATAGTAGGTACTACTTGTACTATTATTCTGTGGTAGTACATAGAAAATTTTACATTGATAACCCTTTCGACCGGGTTTTTGATTCCTGGTTCAGGCAGGCGATTATTCGAATCGATTAATTTGAATTCTTCTTTCGGTAAAAATTTTAAAGTAGGCTAGGTACAATATTTAAGATATTATCCTCCGTGTTGCATGGTCGTAGGACATCCTGTATATACTTCATTTCAGACCTTGAAAAAAAAAAGTATCGTCAGCATACTACCCACCGACCCAGATCAGAAATGAAACAAAATCTATGTTTGCTTTTACCGAACGCTCACTGATGTGATAAACATACGAAAATAGAAATACTTAAGGAAACTTAAGTGTTTATGATAACTTCAGTAAACATGTAGATAAAAACTGTGTAAATAAGTAGAATAAATTATATACCATAAGTAAGCAAATTATGTTTTTACATTTAAATGCTTCAATTAAATCATTAGTGCGTAATTTAGTGCGTAACATACAACACTTAAAGACTCAAATTTAACAATACTTAATAGTATCACAGCATAGATTAAAAAGAGTACGTGAGTTACGTGAGTAAATTGCGAACAGAAAATTCAGTTTTTGAAAAGCATATATACCATCTAAAAGAAATTGGAGTACCCAGTGAAGAGGGATAGCAAGATAATAATATAAATTACAACGAGAAATATTTTTAAGAATATATTTTTTTTTAAATCAATATCACTGTTTTGCTTTTCTTGAGCTTTAACATTTTATCAATATTTTTTTAAAACAAAACCTACCTGCATAAGTTTCACAAATTGAATAGTACAGAAATGTAATTATTTATGTATTTTAATCTTAGAATAAAGACTAAGGTACAAATGTAAAAAAACTTAGCACTAAAATTCAATAACAAATTCAAATCAAATGTTATTCAATTATACACCACAAAAACTGTTAAATTACTAACAGTGAACCAAGCAATATTTAAAAAGAAACTAGATAACCATGCAGCATGTATAAATTTAAAAGGAGAAACTTTTAAATATCATTCATAACAACAACATTTAAATATATTATACAAAAATTTTAATTTTAAATAGTTTTAATTTAAGTTTGATTGGTAGAATGTTCTTTGGTACAATCAAGACACAAAATTGTATGTATGATCTACAAATATATCAAAATTAACTTCCCTCTTTGGCTTTGAATCCAACAGAGGATCACTATATTATTTTGTGATAAAAACTATTTCACTATACGTACCTACTCTTTGTAGGAATAATCGGTGGAACCTCGGCGCCTTAACCATATTAATTAATAAATCGCATCGCAAGTGTAGTGAAAACAATCCTTAAGCCTTGTCGAGACCTTCGGGTGGCTTGAGAGCATTCGACACTGGGTTGGCCGCTAACCCAGCGTGGTGGAGTATGCTCTAGACATCCCGCAGCTGTGTCTGTGGGGGGACCTGTGCCCAGCAGTGGAACGTGTTTGGGATGCAGCCTAGCAGCTTAGCCTTTATCGCAAGTATATTGAACATAGTACCTAATCTAAATCTAAACTTAAGTACCTACCTACTTTTGTAAAATGCTTCACTGTCAAATCAGTAACTCAAATTGGGAAACAGATATACATACATAAATATATAAGATAATTATTTAAAGTGTACCATTCAATGTTGTCCATCGTTTCAATTCCATTGTCTCAAATTGGACCAGCAGATCATAGATCATTAGGTTTTAAGAGCTATAAAAGATCAGTTTTCACACTCGTAAAGGCTTCTTGTAGCAAGGAAAATCTCGGCAAGAAGTTATGGTATGTAAAAAAAATTTTTGCGGATTGACTTAAATGACTGGCCTGCATCTATCGCGAAAGTAGTAATTTAGTTCTCCAATTGTGGTATCACCATGAATGCCATTAAAAAACCCAACAACATTTTCCTTACCCAGCATTACTGCGGTCAAGTAAAAACAGTGGTGACAGCTATCAAACTCGCCTCTCACTCTAGGGGTCCGGGTTCAGATCTAACGGCACACACCAATTACTTTTCAGTTTCATAGTTATGTGCGATTTAACAAATTAAATCTCACCTGCTGTAACGGTGAAGGAAAACGTTAAGAGGAAACCTGATTATCTGAAAGTTCCCCATAATGTGCTTCAAGGCATGTTAAATCTGCCATTCTGTACTTTGCCAGCATGGTGGAGTATGGCCTAGCCATACTAAGAGGAGACCCAAGCCAACAGTTGTGGTGTCGGGACAAGTAAAGCCGGACAGTGAATAGTACACTTTATAAAGGTTAAGCGCAGTTTAGAAATTTAACTACACCGTTCTTTGTAATTCGGATGCCACCAATTCCTAAAACTTTTATAGCTAGTCCTTGTCTCCATTAGATCCACGTTGTTCAAAGCGTCGCATACCGCACACACATTCTCAATGGTTGAAGGGTCGTGGTATACGAAGTGGTTTCGCCACCGGAAAAACTGCTGGTAGGCGCCGGGAGACTTCATCAGAGCTACCATTGTGGCTGCCAGTTTGTCCGGGGTGAACTTGCTCGCGTCCAAATATGAGCCGGGGGGAAGAAACCTGACACAAAAAAACAATACTTATTTGATCTTCTATTATTATACATTTTAAATATAGAATACTGCGCATAACAGCGGTGACAACTGCCATGCACAGTATTCTAGACACAGGCTTTTAATAGACCTCTTATTCGAGGGGACCTGGGTCAAATCCAAGCGGAACGCACCAATAACTTTTCCAAGCTATTTACGTTTTAACAAATTAAATGTACCTTTTATTACGCATCCCACCCATACCTTGTCGAACAGGTGGGTATATGGAACTCGCTGATATCAGAATACCCACTAAAACCCAGCGGCGCCCTCATCGTTGATAAGAGACGCCACGGGATCGCTAGCGCATTACGTATCGGTGAAAGAAAAAATCTTGAGGAAACCTGCATGCCTGAGAGGTCTCTATAAATATTGTTTAAAAGGCATGTGAATTCACCAATTAGCACTTGGCCAGCGTGATCGACTGTGGCCTAACCTCCCATTCCTAAAGAAGACCCGCACAAACCAACGATACATAGAAAGAGTTGTGGTGGTGGTAATGGCGGTAGTTGCCTAAATCTAGTTAGTTCTAGGGCCTACTCACGTGCTTCAATATGGATTGGTGGTGTTAATGACCAACTCAGTGTTCTTAAGCCACCGGAAGAACTTCGACAAGACTTAACGATTGTTTTACATTTGAATAAAACCGAGGCCGACAGCTTAACGTGCCCTCCGAAGCAGAGAAGCGCCTATGAAATTATGCCACTAGCGGTCACTTATACACACACCGACCGCGCCCGAAATTGCTTAACTCGGTCGATCACGTGCGAACAACGCGAGCCATTGGCCCAGGAGCGCTCAAATAGCCATCGTATCCGACCACATTTATATTTGAGGAGACAAGGGTGTTTCCCAAAAAATTACCGTCCACAATAAAACCCTCATAATTAAGCCTGTCGAATTTATTTACAGTTCAGTAGAAACTGTAGACGGTAATTTTCTCCTACATACCATTTGAAAAAAGTAAGGCAACATACCAAGGCCATGTCGCCGGAACGATACACGACGATAAAACCTGGCCTTGTCAGAAAATAATTTTCAGGCATTTCGTTAGCGTGACAAATTAAATTCCACACTACGCCTAACATAGATTATTAGATCTAATCATGAAATAAACATTACAAAAATTAGTAAATGAATTTTTTTTATAAACCCATAGATGTCGTACGTCGGGCACGGGTTGGGCCCCACAGACACATCAGCGGGAGGTCTTGAACATACTCCACCACGCTGCTCCGATGCAACCCAGTTTCGAATATTCAAGCCACCCGAAGGTCTTCGACAAGGCTTAACGATCGATTTCACTATTGAAAACAACCGGGACCGACGGCTTAACGTGTCTTCCGAATCACGGTAACGCTCATAAAATCTCCCATTCCCAACTCGACCGCGCCCGTCGTTGCTTAACACTGTCCATCACATAAAAACGAAGCAAACCATTGGGTTATGGACGTTACAATAATATTTTATACACATACCTAGTATAATTAGCACCACCATAGACGATCGGGACTGCAAAGTGTTGGAGAGCGGTAAGGAGTTTCTCTGTCACGTAGTCTTCAGCAAACGAGTTCTCGAACGACAGATAGAAGTAATAATCCCTTTCTAAAATAGCATCGCAATCGGCTTTCTCATCTATCGGACACGTCAATGGACCACACGAGCCGTAGATGTCCACGGTCAAACCGTAACGATCTAGCGACTTCTGCAATGCATTCACCACTCCCATCCTACCGCTTCTGCTTGAACAATGCGAAACGAACCACGCGGCTGCTTTGTTCTTATTCTTCAATCTATTTAAAACGACATCACTGACTTCACTGATATCTTCCATCCAATTCATATCACGTTTAGGACCAACAATTTCGCCCGCAACGTTCCTTATCAATATATATGGGAACGGAATATCGGAATCCAACCTATATGTTGCGGTCCAATTGAAAAAATCATCAAAAATTTCGTTACAAACGGGGTAGTTGTCAGCCGACTCCATGTTAAAAAATATATATTTCTGATTGGGATATCGAATCTGAGGTAGATACGGTCTGGTCATGTATTCGATGTTCCGTCCGTTAAACGCTACGGCATCAAATTGAGACATATTATTGTTGCCGAAGAGGTGTCTGTTGTTGGTTACGTAGCAGTCAATGTTGGAGCAATTCTTCTCGATGAATCCTCTCTGGCCATCGCCAAAGAAGTAGAAAGGGGCGTAGTCTTGGCGAGTCCATAGTAGAACGTACTTGATCCCTTTAGGCAGCCTATCAGCTTTTCGGTACACGTTCACATATCTGTAATCACGTGCGACATTTTCAAGCGCCTCTTGGACCAAACTTTCATCAATTTCAGGTAAGTATGGTATGTCTACGAACTGGATCCACACGACGGAGACGGTGAAACTAATGCAAGTTACTAAGAAGAAAAATCTGACGGAAATCATGTGTCTCAGAGTATGGAGGAGGCGCTTGGAAAGGGGGATTCTTCTAGGCATTTTCGTCGCATCATGTTCGAGCACCGGCTTTTTCGTTCGCCTTTCACAACCATTGATGTTATTGTCCTTATGTTAGTGGAAGCTCAATTACCTGGAACAGAGAAAAAATTGTTATGAATAAATGGATTTATGAACACAAAACTCAAACTTTATTACATGGCCGAAGTATTTTTCACCAATATATTGTTTATTATCAATTCGCACCACATTATTAACAATATATTAAAACCAATACTTTTCTTCAATTAACGAGTTTATTTAAATCCGCAAAACCACGAAATACTTATCCTGAAATTGTAAAATATTTTGCAAACTATTCACAGACGACACGTCTACTTCATACTAATAACTGTATTCCAATGGTCGATACTGATAAAATCAGATTGAATGGTTATCATATCAGCAGTATCAATGTTATCAGAGGTCTTTTTTCGGTGTAAAAAACTATTCTTTTTTTTTTTTATTACATGCTTATTTTAATTTATCAACATTACTTATATTGAGATCCTTATTATTGATCGCATCCCTGTAGCCCACGAATACTACATTGTCAATGTACTGTTAAGTATTGTTAAGTTATGTCTTAGATATATAATTGACCAACGTCTAATTGGCCACGGTTAGACCTGATAATTTTAATTAACTAGATATTTTTATAGAGAAAAGGAGCATGTTAAAATACGGGTTGTTTTCTCTTAAAACAGATATTTCCTTGACGCTATATTGGACGATCGTTCACGATGAATAAGTGTGTTCGGTATGATACTGATACAAAATAACAATGCAAATGTGTGTAAAATATGACGGATTTCCGACGCCGATGCTAACAATAACAAAATAATTTGCATCGTTTAACCGTTTAGGTTTAGTAGTATATACTACAGGATTCTATTAATGCAGTTAATTTCCCAACATTTCATTAGTTATCTTTCCATTTTATACAAAAAGGAAAGTCAGTAGCAGAGCCAGAGAGTGTATAATGGTGTATAACATCTAATAAAATTCTAACAAGTCCGCGTCTGTAAATTAAATAAATCTTGAAAAAAACAATAAGCCGATGATAAGTAATCGATACATACTCGTACTCCGAAAATATTTTTTTAAATTGATTTTCTGTTGATGTCTGTGTTTGTCCCTATGTGCGCGATGGAATCTAAAACTACCGAACTGGTTTTTTAAAATCTTGGTACAAACATGCACTAAATTCCTGAGACGGATCAAAGATACTGTTCATCCTGAAAAGTAAAGACGTTATCCTGCACTACAGGATAAAAGTTTGTATAGAAATTTTCTCAAACATTGTCTGATAAATTTGAAAATTGCAGTAAAGGCTTAGAATAATGGTAAAGGATTGTTATTTCAATTCGTCGTTTCTCGTAAGTTTGAATTGAATCAGTTTAAGTTTTAAAAAAATTCCATACGAACTTTCTGTCAGTATCCCAAGGGAACCGTTTTTTTATTTTCCGGGAATTAAAGTAGCCTAAATGCTAATCCAGAGAATATCTTTGTCAAGTTTCATCTTAAATTCTTAATCCGTCCACGGGTTTCCACGTGATGCGTGCAGACAGACAGTCAGACAGTCAATAAACACATTTTTAAGTTCCAACTCGTTATTATAATGGCCCTGAATTGATATTTTGAAAAAATATTGAAGTTAAAGAAAAAATCTTTAGTTTTATTATAATATTGATAGATAGATGTACCTAGATGCTTTTTATAGTTGTGATTTCCCTAGGGTTGTCGTTCGAACAGAATTCGATCGGTGGCTACCAGGTGTATACGAAACTACTATCACTGCTACTATTATGTCTAATTCCACACGAGAAGCTGCGCGTCCACTATTTTGCGTCTTTAGCCTTGGAGTTTTATTAGAATTGTACGAACACGCCCAGGCATTCCAATTTTAATTAATTTGATGAATAACTCTAAACTGCCTTAGTTCCCCATGCATTTTTTACCATTGATATCAAAAAGACTGTCTCTGTTTTTTACCAAACAATAAATTTAAATAAGTATTCAACAGGTTATCTTTATTAATTATTTGGGGATGTTTTTAAATATAATTCGTTAGAAAAATAGTTTTGAAGCATACATCAGTATAAAGCTAGGAGGATGACGGTTTGCGTAAATTGGACAAAGCACTAAGATAATCGTTTCATTTTTAATCGATATTTGACTATCGATCGATTTTTAATCGATTGATTGCTATCTCGGATTATGATCGGCCGGACTGCAGGTGAAGCTAGATTTTGATTAGGGTAATCTTTGGTGTAGCTTGCCGTTGCTAAAGGCACACCACAACCACCACAACCATTTCTTTGCCCCACTGTTGGGCACGAGTCTCTTCTCAGAATGGGAGGGATTAGGGTTTTTTCCACCACGCTGGACAAGTGGGATTCTTCCCATGCCACAAACATTATGAAGATATCGCAAGTATGCAGGTTTCCTCACGATGTGTCCTTACCGTTACAGCACGTGACACTTAATTTCTGAAATAATACCACACCACAGTATAAGAACCTATATGTACTTGTATACAAGTACGTATAAGGTACACAAACCTACCTACCAAACCAATGCATTTTTAGTTAAGTACTTAATTAAAAAGAAACAGTATGTAATAGAGTAGAAAAGGTAAGCCATAGATAGACATAAGTACCTACTATATTACATTTAGGTAGACTCATTAGTAAGTAAAAGTAAACACACCTGATACCAACCAAGCCACCTAGTAAAACTGGATAAAACAAACTTAATTAGTACTTCACTGATTAACAAACCTACCTTGTGCATGTATTAAGTACCTACCTAAGTACTAAAATTTGTAATTTCTTGACGTTTCACTGTAATAGGCATTGATTAACTAACTACTAACGATAGTAAGTTTCACCAGACTACAAAATTACAAATTATCGGAGGCAGTTCCTGTGAAATTTAAATAAAAAAACAGGATATGGAATTTGGAACCATATGTCATTGAATACACACCTGTTACGTACACACTCGGTTCTCCGTATTTCAAATAGAAACCGACCAAACATGAAACACACTGCATCACATTTCGTTTTTTTCAAATTCGGGAACTCCGTGAATCGCTGGATTACACCATTTACACCGCACATGCGCACTGGTCGTCTTCACAATTTCACATCACCGATCACAAATATCGGAAAGTTTGCGGTTTAGCGTCTTATCTCGTTTACGTTTATTTCGAAAGTGCTAAATGTTGCAGTCTGCTTCAAATCACGTTTTTTAATGTTGTTTACGCGTGAGTAGTTTGTTGTTTTTGTAAAGACGACGCTATTGAATTGTTTGTTTGGGGGCCGGCGCGCGGGCGACAACGTTCGCACGATTCACGACTGCTACTGCTGGCTGACTGCTACACTGGGCCAAGCGTTCATGCCCCAAGGTCATTGGATCACGCCTCACGGGCGCGCGGCGGGTTTGTTGTACCTACCTCTATTTGACTGACAGTCATACCAAAGCTGGACTCGTTTACCTATCCATGCTGAATGAAAACACTGGAAACCTTAGATAAGATATTACTCATCTAAGCTGGAAACCTATAGTATCCTATGATACCTACCTACCTACATCAGCAACAATGATGATGATCAGCAAAATTACTATGAACCAGGGTTGTAATATTCATAGTAATATCACAGAATACTTAATAGTAGGTACCTACCTACTAGCAGTGTGTAATAGGCAGCAGAAATAAAAATATTTTCTCTATAATATACTTACACACACACCACACCACACCACACATCATTATTTCATTAAAATTTAAAATGATATCAAAATCATAATGTTACATTGTGTACAATTTCGAGCCTACACATTCTCTAATTCTGTACAATTATGAAATAAATCGGTTCATTAGCTCACTATGCCCGGTTTCTGAGGTCCTTTTATCGGCAGTATATCTATTCATTAGCGCTATCGGTTCGATAACTTTTCAAATTGTGTTTCTGAACAACCCAATGTAAGATAAACTCCGTATAAACTTAGATCAACATAACTGACGAAAGATGGCCGTTTATCGGTTCGATAACCTTATTTGACGTTTTTAAGACAAATTACAGCAACTTTTAAGGTATTATTCGTAGGACATAACAATGGATTATAGCTTAATCAATATGAGTTCTAGGACACGAATTCTTTGGTTACCTACTTTCGCTGCGTGCGACCCATGCTTTGCACGGGTCTCCCCCACAGACACTGCTGCGGGAGGTCTAGAGAATACTCCACCACGCTGCTCCATTGGTCATTGGTGGAGGGGTTAGTGGCCAACCCAGTGTCGAATGTTCTCCAGCCACCCGAAGGTCTTCGACAAGGTTAACGACTGTTTCCAGCATTGAAAACAACAGGGACCGACGGCTTTACGTGCCCTCCGAAGCACGGTAGCGT
>DWTT01001465.1:0-11657 GCA_018250895.1 Carterocephalus mandan | reverse complement strand
TTTTAACAATAAATTTTAAATTTTTCAATAAAAATCACAATTTTTAGCATGACACTTGACATGACATTTTTCATTTTTTCATTTCAGATTGACGATGATTTCTGCACCAAAATAATTAGTCTACTATGCATTTACACCAAAATACGCATAGAGCCATATTATATAGTTATGATTAAATCTGATATCGGCTTTACTTGGTCTCGTAAAGATCGGTCAGCAACCAACCATAAGATAAAGATTCAACTTGAATAGTCGTAGTAAAATACAGCACTATATTCACAATTAAAGATTTTTATATTGTCATTTATAGATACCGATGTCGTCATGATACCGACGAGGAGTGGCAAGAAATTTCTTTTAATGATAAATAGATACACGTACCACCAGGTTAACTATAGTCCGCACTGGGTTTGCTCTTCGTCGAAGGCTCAAAGCTGCAAAGCCCGTTTTATTAGAACCCAGGACGGTCGTGTTACGCAACACGAACACACGCACACTCATCCTCCACCTACCTACGTATACAGAGATGGCAATTACTACAAGTTTTAATGTTGTCATCGTTACACGGCCTAAGCTCGTTACTTATTAGCAAGATCTCCAAAATTAAGTCAGTATTTGACTCCAACATGCTAGACTTGCTATAAATGGCTTCAATAAAATTATGGACTCGTCTGATGCCTGCAGGTTTATTTCACGATGTGTCGTTACGATTACAGTACGAGTACTACTCAGATAAAATGTGAGGCCTTATATGTGAAACATATTAAATCTTAACGTTTTATATTATGGGGATAAAATAAAAGTAATATTTTTTGTTAAGTGTTCTGTATCGAATACTCTATTATTGATTAGTTCACATACTGCTAAAGCATGTTTGAAATACTTTTAAGGTTTTGTCTTAAATCAAACATTTTGTTTTATTTAAACGACAATCAACTTTAATTTATTTTTGCTTGATATAAATTTAGCAAATAACGATGGGCGGCATGTTAAATCAATATCGATATTCCAGATGTGCAATTC
The DNA here is from genome assembly GCA_018250895.1 of Carterocephalus mandan. Lineage (NCBI taxonomy): Eukaryota > Metazoa > Arthropoda > Insecta > Lepidoptera > Hesperiidae > Carterocephalus > Carterocephalus mandan. The sequence continues at coordinate 10,634 of DWTT01001465.1, read as the reverse complement.
ATACCGACGGAGAAGGGCAAGTACATATTGGTGCTGCGCGGCTTCACATACTCTCAAGTAGGGGGTCGTTTCTTCTACTGCTCCTCCAAGCACATGGGGTGCCGAGCGCGCGTGCGACTCATGGCTGGCAAGTTGGTGGCGTCGGGCGACGCGCATAACCACGCGCCGCCTTCGCACGCGCGGTGCGGTAACGGCGCATTCGTCCAACTCCGGCCACGCTCCCTTCCCACGTCTTCCCTTCCACCACCCCCTACAGCCATCCTACCCTCCCCCCTCACCTCCCCCCGAGCCGCTTCGCTCGCCCTCCACGCCTTAAGCTTTCCAAGAATCATGCCCAAGACGGATCTCTGGAGTCGATCGTCTACAGAAGATAAGAAGGATCAGCAGTAGCGATAGCTCTGCCATAGGGCAGCGGAATCGCTCTGAAAGGCTTCTCGGTATTAGAACGCGTGCGTCTTCCCAACATATGGTTGTTCACCTTTAAAGAATAACCCAAGTAATTGGCGTGAGGCGGAGGACAAGCTCTCCAAACCACATAGTGGGTACGTGCTCTTACTTCTAAGGTGTTTTAGCCGGCATCGATAAACTAATCGATATTTTTATTTTATTTACCTTTGTCAATAAATTTTTTGTACCTCCGCCGGGCGGAGGTTGTTTGTTTTTTAGTAACGTGGTTAATTAGGGTAAGACAAGTTAGGTGATAATAGGAAAGTAGGCGCGGATAGAGAATGCCGTCCGCATGTCACGAATTGGTAGCGTCCGCGAGCACCGTTCTTAATGTTGATGTTGTTAAACGAATAGTAAGCGACTAATGTTAAATGTTAATTTATTTGATGATCTCTAAAAGTTTATGTGTGTATATTGAAAATTATTCTCGTTTAGATTCGTAGGTTAGTATCAGTGATATCTTAACGCGATACGTAATTTGGTGATATTTTGTAATAAATTATATTGTGAGTCTTATCATACCTATTATTCATGCGTAAGAGTATGTTTCTACTTATAGTTGTTATTTTTATTATAGTCTGTATATACCACCATATCATATTTATCCTATTTTTTTTATAGATCGCTAATGAATATACCTAGATCATTAAAGTTTAAATTTGCTTAGAAATGTAATCTTTTTTTTAAATCATCCTTTAATATAAATGCGATTCCGAGTCCCGGTTGCCAGTCGCCAGTAGTAAAATTGTACAAAATAGAGGCCTTAAAAAAATTTACACTTATATGTAGGTACTTTGGGTGAACGTATATGATGATTAACTCAAACTTCCACTTGGAACCAATTCAGTTTAGCTCGTATAAAAATTCTGACTAAAATGGTGATAATGGCTTCTGTAAACTGACTTAAGCGCACCAACTGTTTGACTGAGTTTGTTAAAAAAAAAACAATTTTTAACTCACTGTCGTGCGGCGTTGAAAGACTAAATTAACTGAATCTATAAAGCATTTCAATTGCAGATGAAGTGGTGTTTAAAAAGAATCGATGGGGTAGAACAACTATGTTTATCGCAGGCCACGGGTACCGTTTGGAGTACACAGCGGGCCCGCGTATGTCTTGGCGTTGTTCCAAGCGTAATTGCCCCGCCACTGCAATCACATGTGATTACGCGTTAGTGAGAACCAAGCACGGACACAACCATTGATAACAACTACAAATATGACGTTTGACCGAGCGTCCCACGTTGGGCGCCACTGAACGAGATTAAGTTATGTTGCGGACAAAATTTGGATTGCTTAAAGCATACACTCATTCGCTACACTACTTGCGCCTTGGAAAAATCACATAGTTTAACTCTCAACAAGCCAGGTTGCAATATTTACTTGCCCCATAAATAACTTTTCATCGTCGAGAAGTCGTTGCAGCTAATCGTGATTGTTTTTTATCGGATGGGTCAGGTACCACCGAGAACACACTGCTCAAGTGTGTCTGCTCCGCCACCGCCGTCACTGTTGACCACGCATATGTTAAATCAGAACAAGAGTGGACTCTTATTCTTATATAATAACTAGAATCGGCATCGATTATCGTCACGTCAATAAAAGTGGTTTTCGAAGCTGTATAATAATAAGCTTAAATTCATTGTATTTTATTTATATAATGAAATTATTTTAACTTACAAAATAAAAGTTTGATAATTTCTCTTTTATTATTATATTTTCTACACTTATGTTATGTTCTAAAATAAAATGCAGATTTTAACCAGATTATACCATAATAATAATGAGTTTGTTTGGGCTGTGTAACAAATTTGACTTGTTTCCTATTCTGCAATGAAAGGATTCAGCAATATATAGGGGTTGGGTGGTAGCATTGACGTCACGTAGATGTAGGTATGTATTGAAAATCTCGCTGCTGGTTGGGCGGATCGCCGTGACTCAGTTGTTAGAGCATTCCCAGCTATGCCCAGTAATAATGTAATTATGGGAAGGAGATTATAGACTGTCTAGTATCTCCAAATATAGCCCTCATGTTAGTTGCTGTTTTTTAAAAACCTTGTGAACCTTCATTTACCAAAACCGAAGTATACATTTGTAAAGCTTAAATTTGTGCAAATGCTTCAAGGCTTCAAGAGATATATTTGTTTTTACAATATTTTGTAGATATTTTAACATCCGATGGTATTCTCCGCAGTCGCGACGTTCTATCGCACGGACAAAGGCACTACCATGCTGGTGTTCCGCGGAATGCGCTACTCCAAGAACTATCAAAACGGCGAGCGCAAGTCGTGGAAATGCAACAAGCCTGCTTGCATCGCACGTATCAACACTATCGGCGACACCATTGTCTCCCTGAAGAACAGCCACAACCACGCCGAGATTGCTGGACCATTCTTATTATAACATCATTACGACCTGCTTAGCTATACCCCGTTACCAGTACGCATTTCTTATGACAACTGAGCAGGCGACCGTACGTAGCACGCCGATTGGCTACACCACTTGGATTGGTTGTCAGTGAAAAAGAGACACGAACAACAAATGTGACCTATGTACGATCGTGAAGTTTGAACAAAAGGCTTTTTGCAACAAAAATATTGTGTGTAGCATAATTAAGACCTTCTCGTGCCAAGGATTATAATATGCATAACTATTCAAAATAAGTATTAACACAGCCAGCAATGTTGCTGATACTGAACTTTTAGCAGCTACAGCTGTGTTTTGTTTCTACGATTAAAATCTTCTTTACTTTTCCGATTTACCTTCGTGTGTTAATGTATGACTAACATTATGCTAGGCAATGTCTATAATAACGTTTGCTTTAATGTTTATTTTTCTGTACGATTCGTCTTTATATTTATTGATGGTTTGATTTTTAATTTGCTGATCATGATCTTTATACCTTAACTTTATGAACTTTTGGTTAAGAAACATGAGAAATATTAACGGTCATAATTGTTAACTAACTCAAGCTAATAAAACAATGATTGTGTAATATCCTCCTACCGTAAGTATTATGTTAGCTGATGCGTCGCTAACAACAACATAGGTTAACTTAAGTGTAGACAAATAAAAAAGTAGTATCCACCCTTAAGTATTTTGTATACTTAAAGGTCATATTATATTTATTTGATTTATGATACTCGATTGCTGCATTCTGTAAAAAACTGTGTGATGTGTAAACTGTAACTGTAACTGTATGATTGTAAATGATTAAAATTATAAACCAATATCTCTGGATAAGGTTGGTTTGTTTTTATATTGATGCGGTTCTTAGTACCATGAACATCTATGTTGCTAGGCTAGTGGCCGAAATTCGATCATAATAAAAATTTTAAATTTTAAATTTCACCGATATTAAAGTTTTATTACCAGTCTATAAATATAATCATAGACAGGTGACAAGTGACATGTAACAAATAGGATGGCATGGTTACCAATTAACCAACTATTGAATATGCTTTTTAGCAAATGTTTTCAGTTATTAATTTAATTTATTTCTAATCCAAATTACATAAAAATGTTAGCATTTTGCTGAGACTGCCTAATTCATACACCTCCATCCACTTAATTTTCGTAAATAGGCGTCTAAATTTTCATAGAAATACAAACGTGATCTTCTTTATAGTATCACACTTTTGCATTGTTTCTCTGATTTTTCTTTAATTCGTCAACGGACTACAATTCTTAGAACGTTCATGTTGAGTTGACCTTCATGTTTTAGGGACTGACAATGAGTCTGAAAGTTTGGATTTCTACTATGGAACGAGCAAAAGGGGCAACCCTGTTCTGATCGTAGGCGGACACCGATACAAGCTCATGAGGAGTTACAAGGACGGCAAGGACCGGTGGATCTGTATCAAGACGCAGTATCGCTGCAATGCATTCGTCATCACCTTGAATAAGAACATTTTCAGGCTGTGTAATAGTCACACGCATCCACTTTAATGTTCTTTGTCCAAGGCGAAGGTCTTTTGTCTCAACTGAGGATGGGAGTGTATGTCACTTAACTGCTCTTGTTTATGTTGTCGCGTGTTGGAAGATAACGCCTGGACACAAGACTGTAAAACTACCGCGTCCGAATTTTCTTGACTATTTCCATTGGTTTCGACTGACGTTAGCCGTGCTTTAAGCGTTTGGTGATAAAACTAGCATGTTATTGTTACCTTTTGAAGGGGAGTTGCTGTTTTAAAACAATAATTCTGGCTAGATGTATTGTGGAAGAGGATGAAAATGTAGAGGTTTGGAAATGTGTAAATGTACGAGTAGCGACAAATTTTGTTATGTAACTAAAATAACTGTAAATATGTAGATAAATAATTGTAAAGTATATTTTAAATTAAACTATTTTTAAATTATGAATTTTATTTAAAAAACTTTTAATGTCCTTTCATCATAGAATAATTAAAGTAACCATTATAATTTTTAAATACATATATTTTAATTGAACGAATGTTTTGCATCTTTAACACTAAGGAAGTGCTTCAAAGTTCACAAGATAGATTATTTTTAAATATTATAATCGTTACGCCAAGTGATCTATAATGTAGGTTTTTTTTAATGAAATTACTGCCTTACTGGCCATTACATAATCACCGGTTCGTACTGGTAGGTCCATAATATATTATAACCAAAAGGACATATTTTGCATGTTCTATTTTGCATGTTTCTCTTTACCATATATCTTAGATTTATTCTTACTTGTATTTAAACGGTGTTCCATTTTCAGCTTCTGGTTCATCCGCAACTGCCTCTTCAGCGTCGACCGCCCGGGCAGCCAATGTAATGGGCGTGCTCAAGTTTGAGATGACCAAGTTTGGGAACCCCATCATCACTTGGGGAAACTTCCGCTTCATAAAAAAGCTGCAGCGCCGATCCAAGACCTGGTGGGAATGCACTGCCAGAAAGACGTACGGTTGCCGCTGCGTTGCCGTCACTGTCGATGACCGTCTCATGAAACTCAATGGTTGGCACAATCATTGAATCGAGCTCAAGTATTGGAATTAAAATTAAAGTTTATTCGTATATGGAGCGGTAGATAAAAACACTTAACACGCTTCGACTGTATTTGAATGTTGTTGCGTCAAGTAGCTTGTAAGTTGTTGTAGTATTCTAGTAGTAGTAACCTTGGATTGAAAGTTTATCGCCTGAGTTTTCAAGTGGCAAGATTTAAGATTATTCCGCTGACAGCGCTGAAAGCCCAGTTGCTGTTGAAATCGCCTTTCACTCGAGCCGTATGCGTAAGTACATGCAAGCGGCATGCACTTTTCAGTTATGTGCGTATGAAATTGAATGCTGTAACAAATTCACCTGCTTGCCTGATACTTCTCCATAGTGTTGATAAATAAATGAAAGAAATTACAGGTTATTTTATAAAATTCAATGATTTGAATACGGTTTTTATAAAGGTTTAAATGTGGTTTCGGTGTTCAAATAGGTTCTTCGATTAGATAATTATTGATATTGTTCAAAGGTAGATGGATGAATAAGTGTTTGTATGTGTATTATTATAGTTGGAGTTGTCATTTTTCTACTGACGTTGTGGTGAAAATACAAACTTAAACTTAAAAACTTGCTTCCATAGCATGGAGGACAATGGGCCCAGCCCGTACTAACTTGGCCCCAGAATTAGCAAACTCGAAGTGGTTTTTAGGGTCTAAATAACATCGAGATTCACAATATTAATGTAATCAAAGCACGGACACGTTTTAAATATTAAGTTATTACTGTAAAATATCATTGTTTTGTGGTTATAGTGACCCCTATCAAAACTTGTATTAAAAATACTGTTCCATTACTTTTTTGATTGAAATTACTTTGAAGGTGTTAGTTAGGCGCGATCTGCAAGATCTGTAGTCCTACATCGGCCACTTCAGACTGAAAGTATAGGTATTAGGTATAGGTACTCATAAATTGCATCAATAATTGACTAAGTTTCTTCACATTTGGTGTACAGTTCCAGCAAGAGTCTTTATGCCATTATGCGGTTTAAGAGTGCGAGTGAGATGCAAAGTGTTCTGTGTTTCTGTCTGTACTAATTCGCTTAAAAAGGTTTAAGCTGACAAGACATGCAATCTCCATTGTCAACTTATATTTAAATTTGTTTATGTTTGGTTTTTGTATTCTGAGTAATAACGATAACATTATTCGATATGGTGATTGGTGATCTGCGAATGTTTCCATGGAATAAATAACACGAGCATGTAGATTAATAAATAAAATGTTCAGCACAAAGCTTTTATCTTATTAATGTCTTCCTAAATACATAACAGGGTTTATATTTCTAATGGCAGAATTTGATTACATTAGGATTTTCCGGTAGACTAGCCAATGTAAGGTCTTTTTATATTTTCTAACTAAATTAAAAGTGTCCATTGGAAATCTTAAAAATGAAAATAGGTAGTCATAGAATTAATTGTTCAAGTGGCACGCCTGCTAATCTGGGGCCAATTTGCCCATTGTCCTTAAACAATCAGCTGTAACTCATCATATGCAAGTGTTTAGGCACCTAAGTAATTAAATTATTCGATTAGTCTCTCTTGTTGATTCATAGAAGTTTTTTTGTAAAAAAATAGTAATTAGTGACATAAGGTATTCTATAATTAATTGTAAAATTTTTAAAAGAATATATTATTAAATTCATATTGCAATAAAATTAAAAATGTCGCGTCTGGATCGTATTTTGAAGAGGTTTCAGTTCTCAAAGTGTCCAAACGATGATATACTCGTACGTCCGTGCATCTGAAATAATAATATCTTACCTTCGAATGTAATTACTTAAAATACACAATGCTCCAAAGGATGTACATACGTACATACCTACTTTTGGAGCATTGTGTTCATTAAACTGAAAACATGTTTTCGCTGTCAACAAGGGTGTGTCTTTAGTTAAACTGTACTGATTGAATGAATTAGAATGGTACAGGATTCGATGATGTATCCTTCCAAGCAGGTGGCCAGTTATTTCTTTATAGTTTGTAAGTTTTATCATTACTCATTTAAAATTCCTTAGAGTTATATTGTGTATGTATAGGTATATTATACAGGCCTTAAGGTGTTAAGATAATTTCTAATTAGTTCAAAATTTTAGAGATAATCTCTTATACAGGGTTACAGATAACACGTCAGTAATCCGTTATAGGTAAATATGTAGTCATATAAACAAATACATATAAAATTTCTAAATTCTCGAAATACGTAATTTGGTTGCAAATTACCTCTTCTACACTTAATGTATTACCGATGTATTACCAGTAACACTGTATATGCGTCTTATTAGTTTAGTAGATTTAAATTTAATAAAATGTCTGAGTGCCCATTAGAATGATTAGTAATATGGAACTTATTAAAGATTTCAATATGGTATGACTATTTTATTTGATAACATCTTCGATAAACAATTGGTATCATCTGTTGTTAATCGAAGATAACATATTTACTTTTTCAATTAATTATAACTGTTAACTAAAATGGAAAAGTTGTCTCACGTACATAACTTTTTCCGGCTCGAAAGGAAAAAAAACCTCTATAAAAACTATGTTAAAAAGCTTGTTAGCTTAACTGAAGAATTGCGTAGGAAGAAAATATTCACAATCAAGCAGAAGCAGATGAAGAAAAAAGCCTAATTTTTAATATAGCTTCGCTTAATGTTAATCTCTGCTTTTCTTCAAAAGCAGAGATTAACATTCTCCGAACTCAGAGAAGTCATCAGAAGACTCATCATGTACGAGGCAAAACCTAATAAAGCCTGTATGTTTTCAGAGCCGAAGTTCAGTCTGTCGCAGCGCGGCAACTTGGTGGTGCAGATTGGAGAGTGGCGGTTCAACAAGCACGCCTGCTGGGGGTCCAAGGTTAGATGGACCTGCATCAAGAAGAAGTACGGCTGCAACGCCGCCATCACCACCGTTGACAATATCATCGTTAAGACCCTCGGCTCTCATAACCATTGATTGGTTACTTTTTATGCCAATAAAGAGAGCATCAAGTCCCTAAGGACTAAGGAAAAAGAGGTGAAAGAGGTTTTATTGAAAATTAAAATCAAAGAATTAATTATTGTACAAAACACTATACACCCTGTACAAAACTAAACAATGTTTTCGTGTATCGATTGATCGCTTAAGTGATTATTTTAGACTTATATTTTTTATAATTGTCCTTGTTAAGGACTTTATCTTAAAATCTTATAGACCACATAATCATCGACTCAATGACTGTCTTTTTCCTTTATTATTATTATTATTTTTAATATAAAATGTGTTTATTATTGAATTTGAGTACGAATTATGTACCGATGATATTGAATTTATGAAATATCATGCATATACTGCTACATTGATTTTATAACATTTTGTCTTTTTTCGGATCAAGAATTTTATAATTTATTTTTTTATACAAATTAAAACATTCTGTTAAATTCCAAGTTGAAGATTTAACTGGACCCGTAAGTACGAAAAGTAATGTCTGTTTGTCCGTCTACATAATAAAAATAAAATAAATAAAGTAAACTCAGATTGAACGCCTTCTGCAGAAAGGCAATTTGCTGCTGATTGGTGAGTGACGGTGGTGCTCAGTAGATGTAGAGTAAAATTTGTAGTTTTTAGAAACTTACGTTTTGATTTGAAAGAAGTGGTTTGTTATTTTTATTTGTTTATTTTGTAGTTTTACTCATTTTGCTGATTTACATACCATACTTTAACCAGAGAATGTTAACTGGTATGCCTGTGTCATTTAATGTACGAGTATCAATCTCTGTTAGCGAATCACCTTTTGATACCATTAATACATTGTAAATTTTTGAAATATGTAATACATTTAATTACTTTTTTCTAGTATAAGGTCACTTATATAAATAATGTTTGTTTGTTAAGTGACATGGTAGTATTTTTTTTAGAATTATAGTTTCTTTTTAAAGATAAATGTAAGAATAATTGAACTTGCTAATAAATATTTTGAAAATGATTAAGTACTATGATTTTCGATTTTGTAATATTTATGTTTGATATGGTAATTGATAGCTACAACTAGTAACGATTAATAATCCAACGTTTAATAAAACAGGTCAACCGTGACATGAGCTTACAATAATGGAAACACATAATGCTAAGGATTACGTATGGTACCTTGAAATTGGTAAATGAAACGACCGTAGTGCTGATTTTTAATTTTATTTTTATTCAGCGCTCAAGGACTATATAAATAATATACAAAACGAGCCAACGTATTAACCTAGCATTAAAAAAACAAAAGCATAACTAATGTTACCACAGTGGACAACGATTTAACTGTTGATAATTGGTTAAAATTATCAATTGATCGAAGTCACCTGACATCAGCGCTACAATGTGTATTGTGATTTTACTCGTAACTACCATAGAAAAATTGTGGATCTCTGTGACTTTCCTTACAGATCTCCAACCGGTGTTCGCCAAGTCTCAGCGCGGTAAACTAGTGATTATGATAGGAGAACATCGGTTCAATAGAGTGAAACATTACGGGGACCGTACCTGGTGGGTCTGCGTGAAGGCCCGGCTTGGATGTAGGGCAACCATCATCACTGTCAATAATGATATTGTTCGCATTCGGACCGATCACAGTTCTACGGCCCACGCCAATCCTCACGTTAATAGGGCCTATTGAGAAGTTGTGTTCCAGCTCTTCGGGAGAAATAAAATCAAACAACTGGAATAACGGGTTCAGTAACTCACTCCCGCTGGCAGGCGTAGCTCAGATAGATGCAACCTATAGACGTCCCACGACTAGGCTCGGGGCCACAGACAAATCTGCGGGAGGTCTAGAGCATACTCCACCATGCTACTCCAATGCGGATTGGTGGAAGAGTTACTGGCCAACCCAGTTCAAATATCTATTAATTTCAAAGACTTTGTAATGTTGGGCATATAGTAGCAGGGCCTGTGTAAATGCGTTGGACGTAATTACTGCTATGATGGCTCAATTCATTCTACTGTCTGTATTACGACCCCCGTATTTACGACTCCCAAGAGGAGTGGGGTTCATTTATTCGTACGTTTAAGTATTCCAATTAAGGAAGCTTCTCGGAGATTTGAAGAATTAAAGAGTAAACGTCATATGGAATGGATTCATGGATACGGAATGTTTATTTATTTATTTATTTCCAAGCTTAACACAACATTACAGGCTTCCCTAATTCGTTAGTGCAGCTAAACATTGAA
>DWTT01001464.1:0-11658 GCA_018250895.1 Carterocephalus mandan | reverse complement strand
CCGCACAAGTGCGTAATGAGATACATTACGATATTGAAATTGGTGAAATAAGAGACCCTTTACGAGCAAATGTGTTAAAAAACTAAATTATCTGTGAAGCAGAAAAAAAGCCGTGCGAAAACTTCATTCAGTAGCCCATTTATTACTTACATTGCCAAATTTAAACAAATGACGATAATCTGCTTACCGGCGCATAATCGAAACGGTAGCACGCGCCATTCTTAACAAATTGCAATTGGACTCATTGCAAAAAAATTGTAACTATTTGCATACAAATTCTGAATGGGTCATAATGTTCGCGCCAGGCGACTCTCGTCGCGCAGCCAGCCCTCGCCCGAACAATGCCTCGGTTTCGTACCTGCGAAGTTTTTTTCGCCCGCACTTTTGTCAATCATAAAACTAGTCATTGCGTAATTTTTCTGCATTGTGTAAACCCTTTCCGTTTGTTTTTATTATGCTCCTTTATTCAAGCCGAGAACATCCCTTGTCGGTGCTTTTGCAGACTTGTGCAATATTTGAGTTAAGTCGTAAAGTAATAAAAATTGCGCTATTATCCACAGAAAAAGCTGCGTTTTAGTAAAGGGTTTAATGTTGCGGGCAAGAGTTTCTCTTTTATGCGATCGGATGGCATTTAGTTTGGTAACGGCATTTTCTGTTGGGACGCCATTTCTACTTAAGTTGTTTAGTAAAGAAATGCAAAGAAAGCATACAAAAAATTTCGTTTCACGTTACTTTCATCTTTTTCAATATTCATTTTTTTCAATTTATGTCGAATTTAAAATTAATAAAGAAATATAATGGAAGATTTCATCTTTATTAGGAATGATTAAGTTGGACTTATCCCAGTAACTATTAATTAATCAGTGCTTACACTGAGTTACTTATTCTCCTACGTACCACCGTCTCGTACATAACACATATTTCCAGTTTTTGACATACAAATCTTAGGTCGAATTAAGCTAAATATGATTATCATATCGTTTGTGCTCGACTGCTTCGTTTCCTCTTCGCCAATTTGTTCTCAAAGGGGGAAATAGAGCTATCATCAGCATCGGACCTGTTTGCGAATAATACTGAATCGATCAATAATGCAATGTTTATCATATTATCATACCAATGAGAACATTTTAGTAGTAAGTATTTCAGCAAGATATGAAATTTCAAAAATACGTATTTACGTGCTACTAAAACATTGTATAACCAACAATATCTATGAAGTTTAAAGTAATTATTCTCTTCCCTATTTATGCTAGCAAAAGCCTTTCGATAAAAAGAGTTGTCTTAAAATCCTCGCCATTTAATGTTAGCGTGAGGGTGTTGTCATAAAACTTAACTGTTTCTCGAGAATAAAACTTTCTACAAGCGAACCCTGTTATCTACAAAGACGCCGCAACTTTATATCAGCCTTTTGCAAAGAAGCCGCATTTATGTTGCCGACCGAACCTTTCTCCGGCCACCCACTCACCACGCCGTTAGATTTGCACAATCTCTGCAGTTCTTATCACTTCCTCCACGTAACTGTTCATTTAAAACCATTTAAACAATTCCTAACAACTTATCTAAACACGTAAAGAGTTCAAAAAACGTTTGTATACCCAACAAAGAGCTATATTTTGGAAAACAATTGTGAATATTTGTATGGTATCTCGTTAACCTCAGTTTAGAGCATAGGTGCCGCGCAGCATTTATTTGTTTATTTTTTTGCACTATACGAGAAGCTGAAGGTCTTTATCATGGAAACGTACAGTTATGTAGGCTACATCAAAGCGAAAAACACATAGCGTTTCTGAGTAGTTCACGGCAACGCAAGTTAGTAATGCATGTTATGTTCTTAAGTTTGTACTAGGTATTAGAAAAAATTATCAATTTATCGATTAAATCATTTTCCTGCCACCTTCCATTAATCCATATCTTAATGTCAATGATGACCAAAAACGGTGACGTGACCTATTAAATGAACCCCACAAAAACAGTATGTTGCCATCCATCAAATACCTACAAACACAAATCGCCTTCCATTACTAGACCCACGGCAATTTGAGGAGAGTGTAAAGAAAAACATTTTTACTGTTTGACATGGCCGAGGTAAATGACAAAAGTCAATCTACACATCAATCGCCAAACATTGGAAATTCGGGAGGTAACGCGGCACGCGACTACTCAATAATGTACGAAATATCGATGTGGGCCATCGCCACCACCGGCGTGCGTGGACTCCGACACATCCCTGGCCCCTGGCTAAATGTTATTTTAAACCGGAAACTAGTGACTCATACGGATATCGTGCACCACACGTAGGCGAAAAGTGCCTAATCGTTAGTCGCCTTCACCTTCGAATACACATTCCAGTGCAGTCTACTTTTGCCAAAATGATACATCTTGTCTATTACATAAAATATAGCAACCTGTCGTTTATAGGGTCAGAAATTTAGTTTATCTTTTCTCTTAGAAAAATGATTGAAAATGGAAGTAAAACGCATGTTGAACAGATAATGGGAAATTTATTAAAGTCATTTTTCATTTTGACTAAAAAGAGAATAGATATACTAAAGTACCTTTTTTGAATCTACATTTGATATTATTACTACATTTGATATTAATATTGGAAAAGTACATAAAATAGAATTTAACTTTAACTACCTACCTATCTGGACCGAACACAATCGTATGTACAAGAATTGTTCATTGTTTAATATCATTTATCACGACACTAAAGTAGGTATTAATTACTAAAGTAAAATGGCAAAATGTTTTGTAACCCTTAATCTCGTTCCAAACAAGTATGTAGGTACTCGTATGTGTTCAATCAGTAGGCATGTTTTCTTTGCTTGACTTGGTTGCGTCATTACCTACCTATATTTACTGGTAGGTATGAGGTTTTAGTTCTACTAAGGTTTAAGTGCGTCCATCGATACATGATGTTGAGTTTCGTGACATGAGGAGCTCATCCATGGCTGGTGGTATGAGAAGGGGAAAGGGGGTTGCCAAATAACATGTATCTATCAATTATTCACACAAATTTTCCTGCCACATTTGCGTGTAGAAGACAAATAGATGCCGCTTAAAAGCGAAGCGCTGTGGCCGAAGTGCTTCTCTATAATTACGAATGCTTCGACTTCGCCTGATCAATTCAGTGTCGGCCTGTTTCTAAAGGGCACTTGAATTCAACGTTAATGGTATTGAGAATTCAGGGAATTCTGTGTAATATTTTAATTCTATCTTTACCATCACCGCCTAGTTTCTTGTGATTGTGACAAGAAACTCAAGATATCTCTTGTGAGAGGGTGCGTACGGTTACCAGGACCTCAAATATAATTTAAAAAAACTAAAACACACTTTTGTAGATAACCGAAAACCGCTAATCCTAAAGATCCTGGTCAGGATAATGGTACAAACTATTTAATTTATTGCATTGTCATTGGTCCTTGATAAGTTTGCAAAATTTCAAATTAATCCGACGTTTTGAAGGAAGTGAAAATCACGTTCAATGATTACGTTACATACATACCCATCTAATATGAAAGCGTGTTGAAAACCCGGTCGTAGTATTTCAAAATTGAGATGTTTGGACAAAATCATATTGCTTCACATGAAAAGTTCTCGTTGCTCTGAGTCGACAACCAGAAAGAAACTGGGAAAGAGTTCAGTTAGTAAGTATTAGTGGCATAGGTAAGCGTAAGTAACTAAAACACTTAACTACAGAGTACACTCACAAACTTTTCCTTTCTTTCTCTTTTTGTATGGCACGTAAGTGTAATTAACATTCGAATTAAATGGAATCCAAATAACCAAAAATAAAGGACAGGAGGTATTTTATAAGATATTTTCCTTGCCAGCGTACCTAGTCTGAAGTAAAAATTACAATTGTAAGAAATCACTAGGTACTATTTAGGCTACTAATTTGTGGATTTGGACAATTAATCACCAGGCGATTTGTTTATCCAACAAACTGTAATAACAACAAAATGAAAATATAATGTACCTTTCATATCGATCAACTGTCGCTCACTCCACTAGGTACTTAGTCCCAAAGCATTTTGTGCGTAAAAGAACGACATAATATTGAAAATTTCGTATCGATAAAGATTAAAGCTATTTCGTTGGGGTGGTGGTGGCAGTGGTCAGGTGTCCCCATACTCAATAATTCATCACGCTTATTTTGGTCACGAGGACGACCAACTACTGACACTGACTGTGCGTTCCCAACAATATAAAAGGGGTTACACATATCTAATGCATACTAATAATTATAACATGCTTGATTATAAAATATCAATTTACCTAAATATAAATATCTATATTATTTCAGAATCAATATTCGCTGCGACCCATAGACGGGCACGGGTCTCCCCCACAGACACTGATACGGGAGGTCTAGAGCATACTCCTATTAACGCTATTAAAATATTAACGCAGAAAGATGTCTCTATCTGAATGCGCTATCTCTGGTCTAGCTACGCTATTTTAAAAAAAACCTAAATCCACGCTTATAAATTAGCCTATACCTATTCAATATTATGGCGATACTACAAAAACAACAAAAATATACCAACGTCCAAATAAAAATATGTAAATAAACAATTATCTAATATTGACAAAGATAACATTTATAAGTGCGCAAAATCAAGCAAAAAAACACGAATAGGTACTAAGTTAAATTTCTTCCGTATTTGAAATCGTTGTTTGATAACACAAGCTTGTTTGTTTACTTAAAACCAATTGGTAGGTATTAATTGTACCAGGCGCGCTGAACCAGTATCTAGAGGAGTTCGCGAAACATATAATAGATAATGTAGGTAGGTACCGCGAACTAGCGCCGCCTCTCGCGGCTCTGCCAAAATGATTCACCGTCCGGTTATCATACCTGTACCAACATTATTTTGGTAGGTATAGCATAGCATATAGACCGCGCTGTTTCTGTATGCAATGTACTCGTAAATATGTATGTCTGTATGTAAGCATGTACGTTAATTATACCTACCACCAGACCACTACAGTGACACTCATGAAAATTATTAAAGCGCACATGTTTTTACAAAATTAGGTAATACATAAAGTTTTTTGTTTTGTAACCAGTTTGTGTACAAAAAAAAATATTGGGATTCATTAACTAAATCATAATTAATCCTAGGTATATATGTGTATAACTTTTCTGGAAATAGCTCATGATTAGAATATAATCATCAAAATATATATATAATAAAAATATAATCTTATTATAAATGTATCAATTGGTCTTGTATAAACATATGTCTTGTTGCGTCAACACTTAATCAGAATCAGGAAATAAGTCTGCGATAAAAATAAGACAAAAATAAAACCAGTTCGCGAACGCGCAGATTTTGTTTACGTAAATACACCGAGCTCTTCGGAAGACATTATCTCCTAGTACAAATGTGCGAATTTTTCGTTACTTCGCAGTCTCCCGCATTACAAAACACTTTTTTTTACGCACGCACGCGCCTGTTTGGGGACTGCTCTCATTGTTATGTCATTATTACACCGACTGCACAATAAACGCAACGTCCACTACGTTGCACTATTTACACGACCATGCAGTTTTTGTAGGTCGGGGATACCCTCTTGTCTCGAGATGTTGGAATTGGCGTGCGAATTCTCTTTATCATTGACCTAGAAGTTTTAGTGTGAGTAAGTTACTCGTACTGTCTGATGAATGTCTGCACGCCTAGTAGATTTCGCGAAGAACAGGTTATGTTTTTTACTCGTAGATTCATTTGATGACGTCAGAGTAAATGGGCAATTGTTTGTGTAATATCGACACGGATAGCGTGTTATCGCCTAAGCATCGTTATCGAACGAACGCACTTTATCGGCGTGTAGTGTACGCATCGTGCGTGCGCATTGCATTTCGCGCGATACGCACTCCGGCGCATCGCACGTACCCGACATTGTTGCATAGTAGACGATTACTTTCGCAAACTAGTTACTTTTGTTTATAAATCACAATACGTGATCTTTATTGGGAAATACATGCGTTACGCATTTATGAAATAAAGTTATGAAAATTAAATTTAAAGGGACAGAATGTCAACATAATAATGCTGCTTGCATTATAGTAACAACAGCAACGGCTTAGCAGGCCACATAAAAATTCTAAAATAATTGTTCCAAGTAGATACCTATATTAGATTTTCAGTAGAACCATATAGTCAGTTATTTCATAGCGTAACCTAAATTTACAATTCTAAAAAATGTAAACTAGCTAGTATCTAATAGAAAAGTATTTTATATGCCAACGTAATCTAGTAGATTTTAATAAAAAATCTAAATATAAGGAATGATGATCAGTATATTATTAGTCAAATACTCAGTTATACGTGGTCGGGGAACCTCGACGATATGGAAGTGAATACTCACTATTGATAATGCTATCGGTACTAAGAACCTAATGCATTGCGATAAAACGCGATAACGAAATGACAAATTGCAATATTGGGGACGACAACAACCGAAAATGCACGGCCCATCAAGCAGACTGAATAAATGCAACGAATTCGTATAAACGCAATAAGTTATTTGAAGAACTATGATTTGTTCTGTGGTAATAAAGACATATCAGTATTAAGAAATAGATTAGATTGGATTAAATTGAATTTTTTGGAATTTGCTTTGGTATTTAATATGGAATTTGGATTTAAATGTCATCTATAACGGTTCTCAAAGACATCAATGTGATGTCTGCCAATCTACACTTGGCCAGTGTGGTGGATTATGGCCTAAACCCTCCCCCCATTCCAAGAGGAATCCCGTGCCGGCGTGTCAATGAAAGATATTTCCAGGATAACGGACGATAAAAACCATTTTCATACGGCACAATCTTTTGATTAATTATTTACGTAAGAACCTGATGTTGAGTTTATTCAATGATCTCGTATGTACGATGTATCTCCTCAAATCTGAGAAACCGTACTTACACTCCACCCTCTATAGTATATATGGATTAGTAGATAGGTAACGTAATGGCTAACTAAAGAGGCGGAAGTATAAGGCCTTTCGTAGGTCTTATTGTGTCAAAATATGTCTCCTATGAGCTCTGCTCCACAATTTTATTTTGCCTAAAACTCATGTCATCTATTCATATAAAACAGGATCAAGTTATTTGGCAACAATATTATGGTCATGGGCAACCTTTTCTGATATACAAAAGTGGAAAGGGGTTTATGCTAAGCCTTTTGAAGCGGGTCGAATTGGATATAGACAGGAAGACACATTCGCCTGCTTTTTTGCTATTATTTTTGTAATAAAACTGTCAGTATTATGATAAGGCAAAGTGAAATTTAGGGCTAAATAGGTGTTTTGGTTGAACTGTTACAAGTTAGTAGATTTTACCTTTTTATTGCTTACTGGCTGGTGCCGGAGACTCCACGCAAGCGATTAGTCATCCATTAGTACTTTTTACACGAAATAATGTTAGCGAACGAAACATTATTTTTAAATGTATTAATCTTATTTCTTTCTTACTAATAAGATGACGTTACTTTTCGTAAATATCGTATTATGAAAACTGTTAGCGGTAAAAAAATCAGTTCATAAAAACCGTACTATTTTCTCTCGCCTTGTGGTGTACTAATGCGATAATATTATTCACGAATAATTACAGGATACAATGTACGTAGTCTATTTTTAGTAAGAGCACCCTACAATATTTACCCTTGTAAATATTGCTCGACAAAACGGCGCTATTATAATAAAAATACAATTTTGGCCTCAACCCCATGTCAACATCAAGGGTGCTTGCGAATAAAACACTTGTAAACCTATCATATTTTTTATCGTAGCATATGTTGGAAGCTGAACTAAATTGGGTGTCTATTAGAACGTAAGTATTTTCGATTTATTTATTGCTGAACAATAAAAATAGCAGACTTCACAGGTAGCCTGCACAACACTACACTATCCAATTTTACTGATTTAACTTCGTAGCGTCTTTTGTATGCCGTAAATACTCCTTATGGCTAATGTTTCTAAGCCTAAGTTTGGTAAACCAGGGCCATTTTTATCTTTTTCGATCGAAATTACTACATTTTCCTATGTATAACATTGTCGCAGTATTGGCGTTGTCTATAGCCCCAATCTTTTTAATTTACCCACGTGTTTTATTGTGATATGAAACATGAGTCGACGGAGAATGATACCTGTAATTATGGCTATCACGGTGCCATCTATTCGCACCGATGACGGTGGTGGACATAATGCGCGGACGGAAATAACGTAAACTCATGATATTCTATCGATTGTGTGGTTAAAACGCATTGGCCTTCAATTAATTCGAAATAAGCATTAAGTTGGTGTGGGCTTTGCATTTTTTGTCCTATAGACTTGTAGAGCTTTGCATGTGATCGCTTTAGAAAAGAATAATGCAATGCAGCATGGATGCAGCGGTCATAGATTGCTTTGGACTGATAGGGTAACCTACTCGTACCTAGCCAATCTATCGTGCTTTGGTTGGTCTAATAATATTGTTTGGTTAAATTAGTATTTTTTTTGGTTCTATTAGGTTATATTTGTACTTGTAAATAAAATTATCTTAACTTTTACTATCTTAACTGCAAATAATATTTTTGCCATATATGCATTTCATAAAAGTTTTACCTTCTGTATATATACGAGTATTACATATTTGTTTCTCAAAAGGTTAGTAAGATACATAACTAACTAAGACCATTTGGAAAGTTTGTGGCGATTTCAAGGTTGACATGTATGCTATGTATGGAATTTTCTTTTTAAGTGACGAAAGAGGCTGTTTTAACATTTAGCGACACATGTCGTAAATTAATGGCGTTTTACGTTCTGCCTCATTAGTTGAAGGTGCGGGTGAGCAACTACTGGCGTGGACTACTTTACACAAGGTTAGGTATATTCGAGAAAATGTATGAAAAATCAAGCAATTCAGCTCTATCTTACATAATATCAATATTTTTTTCGCTACAACGCAAACTGTGTAGTGTAGTGTGTCTACACACTACCAAAGCTTTCGTCTGATCGTAAAGTATTTAGGATTTTATAACTATGTCGAAAGTTAATATGCAGTTTTATGCTAAATGAACACGTTAAATTGAACTACTAGAGATACTGGGTTATTTTCACAAATTCTTTAACACATTTTTACTAGCTTCACTTATGACTACGCTAAAAAATCTTATTTCTTTTTTCGTTGTTTTTTAAAGAGTCCAATTCATTTTACTTGGTGACGAAGGATATTTTTACTTGATAAACTAGATGAATTCACATAATATCTAACTCTAGGATATACAATGAGGTAAAAATCTGTTATAAATAACAGTCAGAGTTTATCAAATTAAACTATCTTACTTATTATTACCTCCAACACAATTTGGAGACACGCATGAATTTGATTACATTTTCAACTTTCCAATGCATTTTAAAACTAACGTAGATATCAGTGCATCGACCAGCGTGCGATGGGACGATCTCTCGCGGCTAGCAGATCGAGTCCGTCCAAGGACGTCCACTCTACTGCCACCTGCAATGGCCTCTACAACTCTACTACCGATACCACAAGGTCTAATTTCCAATAAAGGACTGGCAGTAATCCGCTGCCCTAGCCAGCAAGAAAAATGATCCTGAATAAAAAAGTAAAAAAGTAGAAAGCTCGCGGTTGTTTTATTTGTAGAGCTTCGGGCGAAGGCAACATGGCCGCGACTCGGAAGCGAATATTAGGTAAACTTGGTATATAATATTACCTGCTTTATGGTAGTATGGTATACTTAATTGTAGGTCAATAAAACAATCCTGTATTTATATACAGGATTGTCTTTTTGAACAAGTCGTAGCAATGTGGAAAGCGTTTAAGCGAACTCGACAAATAAAACTACAAGTTACTTAGTTCCGAACAAACTGTACAAAGAGGAACCGTAGAATGGTTTTTTATGGGATTTACTAAGCTTTTTGATTTTTGCAAGATGAAGAAATATTTCTTTAACTGTATTGAGTACAATTTAATGAATATTATTAACATAATATAAGAAAAAAACATGTTGAAATGTTGAATACACAAGCGACCAAAATTCTACTGCTCTCGAATTTCAGACTAGATTAAGGGAACAAAGCTTTTGAAGTTGTGCGTGGGTCAAAAAGTTCGTTACGCGCGCCTGTCTCACGAGACAGGTGCTTGCCGATATATTTTGACAGCGATACTTAACAGAACCGCCTCCATTTAATTTAGTAGTCATTTTTTATAAACCTTCCTGACCCATTCTGAATCATAGATATTATCAATACAAATTTAATTTATCTTTTTATTATTTATGATCATTAGAATTACGATGAGAGTAAATGTAGAGCTTTCAATCAATATAATAACAGACTTTGCAATGTAGCCGCTAAATATTATTACGGTCGTGTAGGTTATTGATCACAGCTCAACTACATTTCTTTATGCTTTAAGCTTGTTTATATATATATTTTCTAGTCCTAGGTATTTAATTTATTTTTTGTAAGTTATCCAGTTTAGTATCTCAATTCAGCAGTCAACCCTACACAAAAAAATACTGAAAATTAGCTGTAGGTAGTTAGATTATCAACAATCAACAACAATTGGCATATGTACTTGTAAAAAGCTTATGTTATAATTATGAATATTAAATAAATCTATCATATTAAAATTTACCTCTTTTCCATTTCTTTTCACAAGTACATAATTTACCTAAATACTCGCATACAAATATCTTTTGTATAAATTGTCACATAGGGCACAAAATTAAAATGTAGGTTTGAATTGCTAATATCATTATCGTTATACGCCTAGACAATGGCAGGAAAGAGTGTATTGTTTCACCTCGACCGGGGAGTTTCGCTACGATGGCTGCATCCGGACGCTCCCGCACCCGGATAATTTTTGGGGCCACTCAGCCCCCGATACGAATTTATTTATCTATTTTATTAATTATTATAGCTAAAAACATCGCTCGCTCGCTAAAAACATACATGTTAAAAATCTTGTTGTCATTATTTATTTGTCAATTGCTCAGATTAATTTCTAAAGCTACAATACATAATTTCGATATATTTTTTCGGCTTCATCGTTTGATATGCTTGTCTCTTTGCTTTGCTGTTTACTCTTGCATAACGGGGTAATTGCATAAAAGTTTTCATGGGTGTATTTACGATTAGATTTCGTATTGCGTAAGTTTGTCAATACAATTAAGATATTATCAGTGACCGGTGAATTATTCCAACTTTCCTTGAAACTACACCACAGAAAAAAATAAAAACGATTGGATAAATTCTTAATAGCGAATTTGTCATATGTGAAAACTTTAGACAGATCGAATTTTCTGTAAAACCCAAACAAAAATAATAAAATGATCAATCATGGAAAATAACGATCTAATCAATATGTTCCTATGAATGACGTACACAATTCGAATTAGCTGTTTGACAAGTCATATCGTACGATATGAATGAATTCATCTCATGAAAACTTTTAGGCCATTAACGCGCAGCTCAAGCCAATGGGTAAAACTAAAAAACTTAAACTTAAACTTTTATTTGAACTATTATACTTAAGTCTCTACTAGTTCCATATAGAGTTCGCCCAGTACCACCGCCCGCCACGGTACCTAGTACCATTTCTGCCGTGTAATAATTGTTTTTAAAGCAATTGTGGTCCGGTTG
>DWTT01001463.1:0-11661 GCA_018250895.1 Carterocephalus mandan | reverse complement strand
AAGTTAGTATGAAGCTTTGCCGTTTTTGAAGTTAGTGAATGTGTAACGCGAGCGAAGCTGCGGGCGTCCACTAGTTAGTGATAAATATGGGGTAATTAAAAAAAACTGGTCGAGAAAAATCTTATTAAACCTATAATGTGTTCTTCTGATATTTTCTTTGGAATTCTGAATTGAGTTTGAATAAAGAAGACACAACACTCCAAAGCAGAAATAGCTTCATTATTTTTAATGAATAAGGGTAAGAGTATACGGTTACTTTCCATATGAGATAATTGAATGTCATCAGAGTAATGCTCGTTACATCGTGCCGCGAAAATTACAACTTGCCTTTTACTAGAGGCTAGTATCTAAACAGCTAGTATCTTTACTACTACTAGCCATTATGTGTACATTATTCATTATTATGAATATAATTGAAATTAATATTACTGGGTATTTCTTTGAGTTTCATAAAGTACCTACATATCCTACATCATATACAAAAATTTTAAAGATGGGTTTTTGCACATTTGTTACTCAATGACACAAACCAAATTCAAAGCCTGAAGAAAATAATGAATTGTTTAATTTTTACTTATGTTTTGTCCGTTTACATTAGAAAGAACTCAGCCAACTGGCTACCAACAGCCTTAAAACATACATTTATGTATCTGCTTAATAACTTGGTAGACCAGGTTCGTACATCTATACATAATACATATAATATTTATAATATAAATTGAAGCGTTTGTTTTTTTCGTTGAAAGCGCTAATCTCAGGAATTACAGTTTGAATTGAAAAAATAATTTTGTGTTGTATAGTCCATTTATAAACGCTCTAGGCTATATAACATCACGCTACGACCAATAGGAGCGGAGCATCAATGAAAAATTTTGCAAAAACGGGAAAAAGCTTCCTTTGCGTGCGCTGCGTAAACGGTTAAAGTTATGCAAAAATCATATATGACGGAATTGTTTACCTTTAAAATTTCTAAAATATTTCCGTGAATATGTATATCTTTTAAGGTTGACTCTCTATAACCATTTTTATTTTAATCAAATATTAAGAAATACGAAGCGCCCTTCGATTCGAAGTCGCTTGCAAGAGCTTTGTATTATTAGAACATTTTCTGAATTCGGTACATAATTTAATATTAATAGATTTAAAAGAAAATATAATCTAAATTTTCACGGTAGGTATTCATAATACAAAATAGGAATACCACACAAAAAATGGAATGAATACAGTACAAAGAATCTAAATGTCGACTCCGAAACAACGTGAAATGGATCTAGCATAAATGTTTTTCACATAAAAGAAACTTATAGGAATTTTATTTTAACAGAGCTACAAGTGAATATATTTTCCAATACGTGATGTTTTAACGTTATCGAAAATGCTTATAGGTAAACTATAGAAAATAATTCAAAATTCACTTAGTATTGCAGTCGCATTTGAATAGAAAAAGGCATCCCAGGTATACATTACAATTTTTCCCAACATTCAGGCATCCGATATGTTAAACAAATGTATTCTTCCAGTACCACCAAATATAGTCGATGAGGGTACCAGCGGTGACCTGGTGGCAAGAGAAGGAACTAATGTAAGCATATCATGCAAAGCTGACGGCCGACCCTTACCACGTATTCTCTGGAGAAGAGAGGATGGCACGAATATACAACTTAGAAACCCTCACGGTGAACTTCGTAAAGGTAAGTTTTTAATAGAAATGTCATGTGTGTGACAGTAGTAAAATGTTGAGATTTTTCTTCAAACAATGATGTTCTGGTATTTGTTGCTTGTAATATTCCCATTGGTTTTGAAACCTCATTCTAGAATAATTATTAAAGGCGATATATACATATATGTTAAAAACAGGCATTGTCTAAACAACCACGTGTTTTAACTTAATATCATCTCTTACTGTCATGTTGAAAACTCACGCCGTGGTAAATTTCATTGACACATAGAGAGCCTTTGTCTCTCCGAAGGCTGAGGTCCTATTATTTACCAGTAAGCTTATCGTCAATAACTCGAATCGCTGTACGGAACGAAGTCAAGTGGGCTAAGCTGGTAAGCGGGTGCATCCGCCCAAAGGTGGGAGCAGTACCTTCATAAGCTTTTGCGACTTAAACAATAGAAGCCGATGTCCGGGCGTGAAGTAGCATCGTGCCCTGAACAGTTCACACAACTTCCTTGGTGCAAGTTTGGCCTTTCTTTCAACCTGACCTGCAAATTTTACCTTAAACAATTAGTCTCAGGTACGACTTACGTACTGGGATGACGAACGACTTACGCAGGTACTAGGTATGTACCACTCAGTCACCGGCATTAGAACATTCCCAATTTATGGAAAGGTCGTAGGTGCGGTGATTTTTTGAAAGTAAAATAAAGTCTGTATTTGACATCATAACACTGTTAGTGTAATAATATCATGATAATATTGTAACTAATTTATCTTGTTCGGTTCCTGAATGACTCAAGATTTACTTATTTACTCGTATTGTAGAAGATAACTGGTGGACTAACGTGAATAAAAGTCGGATATTTATATTTATCTTTTATATCTATGTTTTTGATTTTTTCACAGTGGACATGTTTATGGGCCCTTCGCTGAACTTGTCCAAGGTAGAACGCAGGCAGATGGGGGCCTACCTTTGCATAGCATCAAACGACGTCCCTCCGTCCGTCAGTAAAAGGATTATGCTTAGTGTTAATTGTAAGTAAACTTATGTGTTCTTTAGATAAACTTTAAATACTGCAGCATTATCGTTGTATGGTGAACATTGAAAATGTTAAGACTGATCAAGTTGGTAGAGCCTATGAAAGAAACCTTTATAAGTTTTACAACCAATACACCTATGCCAATTAAACCTCAAAGTCGGTCACAGTTGTCATAGGCGGCAGCGGATGGGTGGTGCTGCATGCTCGTTTGCTTTTCTTATAATAATGAGGTACCAAGTACCATCTCTACAGTGTAATAATTGCTATTAAAGGAAATGTATTTCGGTTGGAAAGGTGTGGTTTCCGTTATTCCTCGATGGTAGCAATGCATCTGTGGCGGATTTGGAAAAAGGCTAGACCTGCTTTAAGGGCCCCATATACGGTACAATTGATCTGTACGATCCGTCGTTTCAGACTGTGATAGGTGACTACTGTTGTTGTCAATTGCAAAACAATCGTTAAGCCTTGTCGAAGACCTTCGAGTGACTTGATAATTAAATACCAAGTATTGAAGAAGCCAACTTTATTTATAGGTAGAATTTTAATATAGATTTACTTTAAATGATTATTCAAAGGTAACTACGACCAACCAAAAATATATTTACATTATTCCAAGAGATATATCATGCAGAAATACTACCTACGTTCTATAAAAAACCATGAATTATGATTAAAACTTTCACCTATATTGACGGGTATATAGAGCAAAAGCAATAGAGAACGCTTAATTCAAGCCACAATTTATAAATATTACCCTGAGTGCTTTCACCGTAAGCTTTCGGAAGCACTACCGATTTTTCAAACACGAATCGCAATACACTTGAAGGCAAAAAAGGTAAAAGGCCAAAGAGAGTGGGTGCTTTCATGACATT
Organism: Carterocephalus mandan; assembly: GCA_018250895.1. Classification (NCBI taxonomy): domain Eukaryota; kingdom Metazoa; phylum Arthropoda; class Insecta; order Lepidoptera; family Hesperiidae; genus Carterocephalus; species Carterocephalus mandan. Next base: position 8,086 of record DWTT01001463.1, on the reverse strand, counting down.
GAATTTTTTTTTCTGCATAATATGACCTGGATTTCAAGACTTTACGACGACTTTTATGTTGCTCGCACCAAATGAGGGTTGGCATTTGGCATACAAATAAAAACGATGTCTTTTTTACATACTTGTGCCAGGATTTTATTTTCCTTGTATTTACATTATAGCATATACGTCCGAATTTATTTTTTGAACAAAGAATATCTTTGTTAACTTAGATTTTTATAAATTCTCTCATCTTATAAAGCGGTACATTGGCTTTTTAATAACTTACACAAAATGTACGATAGCCGCTGCTTGTCGGAAGAGGCGACTAAAAGTGAACTTCTGGGGTTGTGGGCGGCAAGAGTCGGAGGTCTATCCGTCCACAAAGTGACCCTGGGAAACACAGTGTTGTGTGGCTACATAGCATTGTGTAGGGTTCGTCGGCACAAATTCGCTCCCACGACGTCCGGGTACCATTAAAAAGTTTTCAGTAGTCACTCGTAAAACAAAACAAAAAATTTATAATAACTTCAAACATCTTAACACAATAACATTGCCTATCACACATCATCTGTAATGCTGTACACTAGTGCAAACTACTACTACAACAAATACTAATTTGTTTCTAAATGCGTCTAGAACGATTCAACATTTGAAAATAGATAACTTTTATAAGACATTTTTGTAAGACTTGCTGCTATCACACGGTCTGTAATGACTGTTGGGGTTAACATTATGTTTTTTCCACAGTTGCGCCTTCAATTTTAATTGCATCGAAGGTGATAGGCGTGCCAACCGGCTCGCAAACCAACCTGGAATGCTTGGTAGAGGCGTATCCACCAGCGATTAACTACTGGCTGAAGAGTGGGGAGGAGATGATTTTATCAGGGTGAGTGTTGAAGTGTTTATACAACGGTTACATCCCAGTGGCTATCAAACTCGCCTCTCACTCGAGCGGTCCGAGTTCAAATCCAAATGACACGCAATGGCACGGGATTTAAGAAAAAGGATTTAAGAAAAAATTAAATGTCACCTGCTCTTACGAGGATTTAAAATATCGTGACCTCCTCACGCCTTAGAGTTCTAAATTATGTTCTCAATTATATGTGAATTCTGCTCATCCACCCTTGACCAGCGTTATGTACCTACATGCATGTTAGTTATTCTGTACATAATACATTTAAAAAGATCCCAAATAAAACTGTCCACTTATAAAAGGCAAATCCCAATATAACGAAACCGAGAAAAAAATCGAACAGCTGAAGTTTTTGGGACAACCTTTTAGTTGGCAGAGTAGTTTTAAATCCACCGCAAAACGGGATCCGACGTACTGTAGTGAAAAACAAGAGCCATACTCGTAGTTTGGCAATCTGTGCACGAGCAACGATAAAATACGATTTGACCGCTTCGTTAACGTTAAGCTATCGCTCCCGGTTGTTTTCAATTGTAGAACAGTCCTAAAGCCTTGTCAATGACCTAAGTGTAGCTTGAGAACTTTCACATTGGGTTGGCACACCCCTTCGCCCTTTCATATTGTTACTGTGGGAGAGACTCCTAACCAAAAGTTACCTGTGGTATGGATTGTAACTAAAAATATAATCTAGGAAATTAAGATTTTGATACAATTTATCCAAAGTTATCTTTGGAAATTGAATACTTCCACAGAGGCGCACGGCGCGTAACCTGGTGTAATCTTGCCGGATCAGGAAATTAAATTATCGTTTATTTTATTTGAAGATTCCGTGGCGCGGTGGTGACTCTGACTAACAAACCGCAGACATGGTCGATATGGTTCCCGGGTTCGAACCCCGGGACAGATACTTGTTCTTTGGTATGGCATGGCGCATGGCGAACGAACACACGGTAGAGCTCGCTCCAGGCCTTCTCAGTCCTGAAAAGTGACGCGAGACCTGCAGCGGGCCCATAGTGGTTTGTAATTTAGCTTAGCTTTTTTTTCATCACTACAGCAGGTTACTGAGAATATCATTAGGGTGTGTACCGCTGAGATCGAAAACCCAAACGCTATCGAGTGAGAGCTTCGCTCACTCGTTGGGCTGTCAAAGTGTTATCCATTACATATTTTTAAAATAATTTTTTTTAGCTAAGTAGAGCACTGCACATTTTAGCCATCTCATTTCGGTTTGTGCGTACAACATTCTCGATTGAAATTAGTTTCCCTTAAGAACGATTTATCATCTTGTATTTTATTACATTATAATTCCTTTTAAGTTATGCATGTATAACCATCTACTTCCGCCTTATGATAACTGTTATAATGAATAAAGACATATTGTAACCCTTATCTGCTTATTATAAACCAATATTTCCTGTGTTGAATATTTTGGCCAGCATCGGAGCAAAGTTTTGAGTGGCACCCAGCCAGCATGCCTTGGTGTTACACACATTACGACGCTTCAGCCTTTCGGAATGGCTGCGATGAATAATGCATTCGTTTGTGGTTCGATCTGGTTCATTTTAAATTTGGCAAGTTCAACACGTTAAAGATATGGGAGTATGACAGCAGATTGTATTGCATTTTATGGTTTTATGGAGATTTAAATTTGCAGCTCGGATATTGTATAACTGCATACAAAACATTTTTTATAATTAAGTTACTTTCATTTTAAATCAATATTTTCCATCGTAGTTTTTATTTAATTAAGATACAAGTAATGTTATTTAACACAAGTCCAACACAGGATACAACAATAAAGTTTCCATGTAGGTACATTATTACTTTTTAGTCCAATCCAAGTATTCTGACGGGCTCGTTGGTGCAATCGATAGTGTCCCTGCCTGTTACGCCAGGGGTCGTAGGTTCGAATAATATAATATAGTGGGAATATTATCTACTTAAGAAAATATTTAAAAATATCTATGTATATATCAGTCTCTGACACTCATAATACAGGCTCACGCCTAGTATGGAATCAGATGACCGTGTGTGAGAATTTCCTTGATATTTATTTATTTATTCATTATTTAATATTCTCACAAGGGTTGTGCTTAAAGATTCAAGTGTCAACCAGAAAAAAATAACACTAAAATAGCCTAGGCAAACCATATTAGTATGTAGCACCTAAATTAATGTCAACATAAATAAATCGTAATTATAAATAGTAATAAGTTAACTGTATCAGAGATTTTTAACAGGAAGTATGTTGTTAAATAAATCTAAGTATGGTCAATTGTTACAGAGGCAAGCATGAAATCCAAGAAGTTCGTATCTCAGCGTACCAGATACGAACAGTTCTAACCGTATCGGAGTTTAACGAGGAGGACACCGGCACATACACCTGTGTTTCTACGAATACGATTGGCAAAGCAGAAGGAACTTTGCGTTTATATGGTAAAGTATTCGATAAAATTGTCAGTTTTAGCGGTTTTCTAATATGGTTTTGCAATATTACCTACCGTCCAAGAGAAGCATGTGGTTGTATTTAGTAGGTATTTGTTTAATTAATATTTGGGAAGCATACAATATTTTTAACAGGGATTATAATACAGAAATAAGTACAGTACATCAGTTCAGTACATCAGTACAAAACAGTAGCGTTCATAGCTCAATATTAGTACTAGCAGGTTGAGTGTCACATTTGTCACACAAGTGTCGCGTTGTACTAAAAAATATGGAACAGAATAACTAAAATATCTAATTTAAAAAAGGCGGTGGTCCACTATAATTCCCGTTTAGTATAAGCATGTATAAGCTACACCTCTAAGCTAGCATTTGTTAGGCAAGTAGGCAGAAAAACGCTCCCATACCACAGAGACACATGACCCATACTGCTTTATAAAGTGCGTTGACTGAATTTTCTATGAATATATTTATCTTTGCAACATCTAAAGTATCAACATCTCTTTATATAAATCCGACTAGTTAGTTAGTCTATTTAGTCCGTTTAAACCAAATACTTCTACAAATCGAATTTTAAAAAAATCTCTTGTCTTCTCTAGTCTACATTGTGTTCAAACCGCCGCGCCGCCGCCGTTCGCTGGCATCGGCGCTTCAGTTATTTATTTTTGTTACAGAAATAAAAATCACAACTACAACGACGACGACGACAACCACAACTACAACAACTACAACTACAACAACTACGACGACACCTGCGTCTACAACTACCGAATATACTACGCCGCATCGTGAGTATTAAATTTCGTAACATCGAAAAAGCTAAGAAAAGCTTAACTTCACTTTTTATTGAGTAATAAGTTGATTGTAAGTGATAAGTTTTAATAAATTGATTAATAAATATAGTTGAAAAACAAACTTACGTATATAATTAATAGGTTTAAAAAAAAACAATTGAAGAAATCTCTCAAGGTACGAGTATGTTCTTTAAGGAACATTTTTGGAGTTTGGTATTCTCATAGACCTTTAATGGAAAAATAAAGGTCATTTAATAATGATTATGCTGTTACAAAATTTGGCCTTCTTATTCATTTATATATGTATTTTTGCTCAGATAACATTTTCCTAGGATACGTAGAACATATTGTAAGAAGCGGCAAAGAGAGTACGAAATTTAATTTTATATACGAATTAAATATGATAATATGCTAAGTTTATATTTGCAATAATATGCTATGTTTATATATGCATATAATATGCTAAATTTAAAATAACACTACCGCGCCACGGTGGTCCTAGTCTATTTTTAAACGGTTTTTTTTTATTTTTTTATTTATAATGACTTCGACATATATTTTAAATGAAAATATATGATCGTGACCTTGACTATTGAGCAGGCATCCGGACGGATTTGATCCGAGGTACGGCACAAGTTTACGGAAGAAAAATGTTTAAGCCCGGAATTCAGTCGTAAAATTAATTATTGGGTTTTGCGTGTCCGTATCCCGACTTCCGGAATCTTAGGGTAGGAAGCAACAATGTGAGTGTACAATTATCCTTGTTAATGTGAAGTTGGTGAGTTTTGCCTGTACGGGGGTGACATAGTCATGCAATGACAAAACTCGTATAAAAAATAAAGATTAAAAAAAAAACATTCCAAGCACGGATATTTAGATTTATATCTGCGGTTATCTATCATAGTTAAAAAAAGTATTTCATAATAACCGACAAGAATTTTCCAGCTTACGTACATGTGATTTTGTTTACAGATATCGTCGTACCACTTCAACCGGCGGAACAAAAGTTTTTTACACCCGATGTTACGACGTACGGTAAGTAATTAAATCAATTCGTTTATTTCTTTTTAAAATCCATAATGTATTCATTTAAATATTTTGTACAAAATGTTTAAAAAAATGTAGATATTAGAATTCGCCTACTAGCAGCATGATTAAACACATTCAATCTTGTGCAAGTTTTCTAATGTGCTACGTGTATGAAAGTACACCATCCATCCCCCTAACCCCCATCCATATACCCCAGTACCCCATCGTGCGCCTTGCTCGCGGGTTGTTGCAAAGTAGATTAAAACTAACTTTCTAACAATGGATTTTCGCAAAGTAAAGCCTGATACAATTACTTCTTCTTAGTAGGTAAACTCCAATTTCTTCGGTTACAATATTCCGTGTTGCTTATCCAGATACAATGCAAAACGTCATCGAGCAGTCCGTTCTTGACAACCACTGGCTGCCGACTGCGGAATCTACGGGGTCAAGGGCCCATCACGCGCTCTCCCTCCCATTCCTGACTGTTGTTTCAATGTTACCCTACATAAAGTATTATTTAAGGCTAAGTTTAAAGACACTTCACTTTTTATTAGCTAATAATCATAATTGTAATGTATTAATACAAAATACAAGATGATAAGTTAAAAACACAGGATAAAGACGATGTCAATTTACACATTAATAATAAATAAACTAAGAAACTATTTAAGGTCAGGTAGAACGTAGCTTAAAGTGTATTAAAAGAATAAAATTTTATTGTGTCTGACAAACGAATAAGTATTCTAAGTAATCATTAACACATTCGTGTTAATATGTATCTTACTCCTCATATATTTAGTTCCGGTTATACGGTACTTCTGAATACTTCTGCTATCATCGTTGTAAGAATTGGTACACTTACTTCTACTTTTAAATAGTTGTAGAAACACAACAATTGTCTTCCTTCAACAGGAATCATGATATACAGCATATCTTGTATCGTAAAGTGTAATTATTCCCACTGATCTATATATTTTGATCGTTTATTTCCTTCTATAATATAAAAAACAAAAAAGTACTTAGCAGATTTTTGATGCGTATCGTCAAATTCTAGGTACCTATATTTAATGACTGCACAGACCCACATTTTAAATATGTGCAGTTAAGTTCTCTTGTTTAACCACAAGCTATTTAGGTATACCTGAAAAAGCTTTTGTATGAACAGAGAACGTCATTGGTATCATGTATGCACCAAAGTAAAAAGAAATAAAACATTTTTTTAGAATCCCAAACTGGCTAGCGTAGTTCATTCAAAACTTAATCAAGTTGTCCGATGCGATTCTATGCCCGCACTGGCCACAGCAAACAGCGCATCTTTTGTGTTTAAAATGAAAAAGAAAAAATACCGGATTGCAACCACTCGCTGTTCCGAATTCAAACGAGATCGTAACGCGTGGAAAGGATGAGCCTTGCGCACACGTTCACACAGTTAGGCAGGCACGTATATCAGTTTCAATAGACAACATGCAGATGATACACATGTTTATTTTTTATTGCTTGAAGAGCGCACGAGTAGAACATTTGATGGTAAGCGTAGTCTATTCACATAAACAATTAAAACTAGGCGGTTACCTAATGATATCAAGGACTTTTTTATAACACCATAATATAACATTTGAAACGAGCAAACCATACGGTTACAATACGTTCAACGGTCATTAATGGAAAGCAATTAAATAAAAAACAATATACAAATAAATATACTAATATATCATTCTATAACCTAAAAGGTTATAAATATTTGATTTTCTTCCAATCCGAGACACAATGTAAATCAGTAACTAATTTAACAATCAAATACTTCTTCCAGTAACATTATTAATTGCTTAACATTGAATATATTCAAGTAAGTATACCTACATCAAATAGATTAATGTTATCACAGGCTGTAAATCAATACTGTAAATATTAATTAAGAGCTATTTATATAGAGAGTATAGGAAATTTAAAAAAAATGTATTGACGTGGAGTTGCAATATTATTGTACAATAAAATAAGAATTTTGTACTCGAAATAACAAGTACGTATACTTTCAAAACAATATTTGGGCTCAAAAAATAGTTATGTAAATATGTATTGGTTAAACAAATTTTATGTGAAAAAAATTATTCGCTAAGTAATTTTTTTGGAAAAACTAATTTATTCATTTTATCAAAAAATAAATTTGTTTTAAAACAATTGCTTGTGACTAAAGCACTAAACTTTTCTGCACTTACACTTGTGCACTTACAATTTTAAAAGCCAACCTTTTTACATTTATTTATTTATTTTCTACATTTATGTATATAATATTTCTGCAATATAAACATGATTGTACAAATTTCTAATGTTACGGAAACATATCAATCCATGTAAATAAATATTGTGTGTGTAAATATGTAGGAAAGGCAGGCACTAATCCAATAACTATAACCTATTATATCTACTATTATAAATTGGCATTTTAATAATTAGTCTACTAGGTACTACGGCAACTTAATGTGTCTAATGATTTGGCGTATTATACTAATGGTTTTGATATTTGTAGTAATTCTCAAAACCAATTTTAATAATTTATTTAACTTAAAATTTCGGATATTTTGACTGCTTGATTTTATATTTTACAACCGCTGGTAGGTATATACTAAGTCAGTAGGTAAAAGTCTCAATAATACGATGGTTTTATTTATGGTAAGCGTTATTTAGTTTTAAGAAAATGTTATGTATATACAAAAGTATGTAACTTTAAAACTAGTGTCCTAGTAGATAATATGAACGATTGGTGTATAAATAAATTAACCGAATAAGCTTCAAAATAATTATGTTGTGAATAATATATTCGTAACTATCAATAAATTGTTTATAAATAAATTTGTATATTATTTATGAAACCTACTTTGTAAGATTTCCAAGTAAACACATTTCTTAAAAACCTTGAGCATAGAAT
>DWTT01001462.1:0-11663 GCA_018250895.1 Carterocephalus mandan | reverse complement strand
TCCGCCGCCGCCTCGGCCGCCGCCGCGCGCGCCGCCTCCGCGTGGCGCGCCTCCAGCTGGCGCAGCCCGGCCTGCAGCTCGGCCTCCAGCCGCGCGTGGTTCTCGTCCACGTCCTGCGCCAGCAGCCGCGCGCGCCGGTTGGCCTCCGCCAGGTCGGCGCGCAGCTTGTCGCGCTCGCTCGCCGCCACCTCGAGGCCGCGCCGCGCGTGCTCCGCGCGCATGCGCGCCACCGCGGTGGCCGCCAGCAGCAGCAGCGCGCGCGCGTCGCCCGGGCCGGGCGCGGGCTCGGGCGCGGCCCCCAGCGCGCGCAGCTCGTCGTCCAGCGCACGCTCGAGGTCGCGCGGGCGCAGCGCGGCGCCGGCGAAGCCCAGCTCGAGCAGCAAGCGGCGCGGCCGGCGCACGCCCGCGCGCTCCCACACCTCCACCACGGCGGCGCTCGCCACCGCCTCCGCCTCCCGCGCCGCCTCGCCCGCCGCGCCGCCCTCCAGGCACTCGGCGACGGACGAGCTCAGAGACGAGTTCAGTCGGTCGAAGAACTCGCCCACCGTGATTTCGTCGGCGGAGGAGTCGTCGAAGACGCGCTCGACGAAGCGGCGGTCGACGCCGTGCATGCGCAGGCCGCGGCACAGCGCGAGCGCGCCCTCGCGGTCGACGCGCCGCTCGTGGTCGAGCTCGGCGGGGTCCTCGTCGTCGGGCGAGCCGCCGTCGCGCGTCTCCATGGCGGAGGCGCTCCGCTTGCACCTCATGCGGTTCCTGGCCCGCTCGCCGTCGAGGCGGGAGTCGGACGCGACGCGGTGCCTGGGCGACTCGTCGGAGCCGGGATGCTGGGGTCGCGAGCGTCGGCCGTACTTCTTGGAGCCGAACACGAACTTCGGGGCGACCTCCTGGCCGGAGGAGTCGTCGTCGCTGTGAGGGCCGGGGGGCGGGGGCGGGGGCGCCGGCGGGGGCGCGAAGCCCGGCTCGAGCGCGGCCGCGGGCGCGGGCTCGCCGCCCAGCACGGAGAGCAGCCCGTTGCGGAACTGCGTGAAGGTGACGCGCTCGGCGCGCCGCTCGAACAGCGTGTCGACGAGCGCCGCGCCGCGATCCTCGAGCTGCAACGATTCGCAGAGCTCTGATACCGCGGCTCTATCTAGGGCTTCCTCGTTATCGACGTCGAAGGTTTTGAACACACTGTACAGCTGTTTTTCGTAGTGATTCATGGACGCAGCGTCCATATCTATCGACCGTAGACGACCGGGATGCTACTAACGAGAGGACATGGGTGTTTTAAAAATGGGTGATCACATGTTGTTAATTTGTAAAGAACTATAAACCACTATGTTAAATTAGATCAATTCCGTTTGTCCGTCACATTTTCTTTCTTTTGTACGTAAATGTAAAATATTTAATCGTCTCATCTGGCAAATGTCAAATGCGTATCATACATATGTCAAGTCAATATTGTCAATGTCTAATTATGGTCACGACGGAGTGAACGTGGAGTAAACTAATAAAAATATCTTTATATTTTGTACACCACAATAGTATTAGGTTGAATTTGTAATAAAATTGTATTGATAATTTCTTTACCAACCTATTAAGATTTCGCTAAAGGTATGTGTAATTCTACCAAGGTCATACATACACTTAATAAGTAGCTAACTTTGTAAACCAAACCGATCGAGGATGTCGACGTTTCGGAGTACACCTTTATTACAGGTTTGGAATGTATACTATTTATCTTGGGATCAAGGCTTAAATTAATATTTTAATGTGTATAAATTATTGCTTGTCTGAATTGTATTTGTTGAATTAAATTAATAGTTGGCCTTCTAAATATTACCATTTATAAATAAATATTGTAACTACATACATACTTGTCTTGCATTTTTTTATTCAGTTTTTCCGTCGGTGCTAAACGGAACGCATGTGGCCTTCTGTCAAATTAAATTATGTCAAGTCAAGTCAATTCAATCAATGAAATAGAATAAAATCAATTTCAATTCATGTCATTGTCTTGTTTGTTTATTTCTTTGATTCGAAGAAATATTTATTGTTTGATTTTTATTTTTCGCAAATTCATTAAATAAATAACCATTTAATTATCACATCACTTCACATCAAAATAGTTATTTGAATTTTACTAAGGAGAAGGGAGTACTTCTGTTGTTTATTAATGATAAGAGATAATGTACAAATAATTGTTTTTTACAAAGTTATCTGATAAGTTAAATTAAAGTGGGTTAAAATTATGAAGGTGCGATTAGTTAACAATGAAAAGTTTACAAGCCTTACGCAGGCAGAAACCTTGAATGTCAAGACTAAATGTAGAGGAAACCTTGTGCGTATCAGTTTGGTAAGTTTGGTGCTGGCTGCGTGCTTGCCGTGCCTGGCGGTATTGCTGTGGATCGCGTCATCAGCTCGGTCGCCGGCGGCGGGCGGCGCGCGCGCAATGGTCTGCTACTACGGCACGCCGGCGCCGCGCGCGCGGCCGCAGCTGCTGCCCGCCAGCCTGCGCCCGCACCTCTGCACTCACATCAATGTGGCCTTCGCGCGGATCAAAGAAAAGAGAATATATCTCCAAGATCACCAGTACGAAAGCATTGCAGAAGTGGTTGCACTGAAGAAACTAAATCCAAAACTGAAGGTATTACTATCTATTGGAGGTGCCAGCGATGACAGTGGCTTCCCCGACATGGTGGCCGACCACGCTTCCAGAAAAATATTTATCAGGTCCATCAAATATATGTTAAGAAATCATTCCCTGGATGGAGTCGACTTGGACTGGGAGTTTCCGGCAATTCACAGTAATTTTGGATCCAATTTGAGAAAACGTGAGCGGCAACACTTCTCGCAGCTACTTCGGGAGATCAGGATGGAGTATTTAAGAGAAAAAAGAGATTATTTACTCACCGTCGCCCTGGCGGCCCCACAGATTATTGTGGACGCTGCTTATGATGTGGACCAAATAAATATGTATGTCGATTTTGCCAATATCATGACATATGATTTTCACACCTTCACTGTATATACTCCATTTACAGGATTGAACTCTCCGCTGTACGCCCGGGCAGCAGAACAGCTGTACATGGCTACACTGAATATCAATTATACTGTTAACATGTATATGGAGAAGGGGCTCGATAGAAATAAAATTGTTGTTGGTGTGCCTACATATGGACATTCTTTCAAATTGGTGAATGCAAATAATGGCAAAGTGGGCAGTCCAGCTGTGGGCTACGGCGACCTTGGAGGCTTCGGATTTGTTAACTACCCTGACATTTGTAATTTTATCAAGACCCACAATGCAACAGAAAGCATACACTTTGATTCAGATGCAAGAGTCTCATATCTACACTGGGACCATGAATGGGTTTCCTTTGACAATCCCCAGAGTGTATTGGAGAAAGCTAAATACATCACAGAAAATGGCTTGAGAGGGGCCATGATATACTCATTGAATGCGGACGACTACGAAGGTGTATGCGAAGAACTATCCGGCAGCATAAAGTTTCCGCTGGCCGAATCCATAAAGAAGGCACTGAACGGAAATCACAGTTAACATTGTTGAATGCACAGATTAAAATTAAATAAACAATAAAATCACCAGCACCTCAGAAACAGTTATAAAAGCGTAAATGGATTAGCATTTGTATGCATTTAGTTACCTTCTTTTTCCGGGTCACATAGGTGATTTTATACATGGTGCAGGATTTCATGTTTGGAGCGAGGCGTAGCGCGAGGGGCGGCGGCGGCGCGCCCGGGGCCGGTGGCGGCGCGCCGAGTGCTGCGCGGGCGCCGGCGCGGGCGCAGCGTCAGCGGCGCAGAACCGCACGCGCCGTCTGCATTACTTCGCTTGTTAACTTTTACAGTTTGAGCGGCTGCTCGCCGGGTTCCACTCGACTGGCTGCGCCGCCGCCGCGACTCGGACGCAATTATAATTAGCTGAACTGATTATAAACATTAATTAGAGACAGTTATTCCTTAAGGCGAGAGTGACTGGGCCCAGCGGCTTTACAAATTAATTTACATACTTTTTGTTTTATTAAAATCGCATCTCTAACTTATAATATTTACCTATAAGTACAGATTATTAGCTGTAAAATTAGCTTGTAATCAAATAATTTGTTATTGTTTTAAAAGTTGAAACACGAAAAAGGCTGTGAATTAGATGTATGTAATGTACCTCCAAGGATACTTTATATCCAACGCAACCGTAACTTTAAGTACCTAAATTGAGGAGTATTAAGTTAAGTAAGGGTTTAATTGATTAATGTTTAAATGAAAAATGTACCTGCTTAAGTTTGTTTAATGCAGGGACCACTTAATGAACAATGCTTCTAGTCTTCTAGGACTGCCGCAACGTCAGCGGCGTGTGGCGGACAGCCTGCGCTGGAATCGAACCTGTTTATTGATACGCAGAGTAACTACAATAATTATGTACCACCAAAGATCGAGTGATCGCCTCCAGAGGTGCATTGTTTACAGACATGGCCAATCGCTCTGCGTGAGCGTGATTTACATATTTAGAAGTCGGCAGTTGGCATTGAATTCCATATACGAGTATGTAGGTATATAGGGAGCCGTCGCCGCAGTGGGCGGCCGCCGGCTGGACTGTGCCCATTCTTTTTGTAAATTATACTAGGTACTTTATCTTTAACTAATATTCACCAGTATGCAGGGCCGGATTTAGAGGTGTGGAGGCCTCGGGCGACAAAGGAGTGGAGGCCCCCTGGGCCCTATTTTCAAAATGAGATGAACAACTTTTTTCAGTCGAGTTTTTCAATCAATAATTTATTGTGAAACCGAGCAGATTATTTTAGTATTTAACAAACATATAAAAATATAGATAAATGATTCTGTTAATATTTAAGAACAATATAATCATGTTTGTATAAAGGTAAAGGTAAAACAGCGAAAAAGAAAACAAAAGAAAAGTTGTTTACTAGTGTTTACTAGTACTAGTCCGAATATGCAACTTTTTTTTCCGAAGTCTATTGTGGGGCCCCCTCATTTGTGGAGGCCCGGGGGGGGCAACCAGGGCTACAGGCCCTGGTTGCCCTCCCCTAAATCCGGCCCTGCCAGTATGTAATAGAATTTAAAAAATATATTTAAATCAATATGTACCATAATTTTTGTTGTTGTTATAAAAAGTTACAAAAAACTTATTAGTTAATAAAATATTAAGTATGTTATTTATGTATTTGTTTGGTTCTACTAGTATTTATATATACCTATTACCCATTTTCCTGTATTTTAAGTTCAGTGAGTTAGTAGTTCAGTAGTCTCCCTTTCAAAGTAGGTACCTATTGGGAGTAGTCAAGAGGGCTAGTGACAGCTTTCTTGTGCAACTGCACGTCGTCGAGCCATCGTTGTGCCCGTCGGTTACGTCGCAGGTTCCAAGTTTGAAACAATTAAATTATTCGTCGCGTATTAGTGGCATTGATTGTTAAGCGATTTAAAACAAAAAAAAGGTTAGCACTCAAAGTGTCCAACACCATCTACTCGGAACTCGCTCGCTGTCGAGTGTCGAAGATATCTCTCGTGTCCAACAGCGACCTTGTACGTTTTCCGCGCACATTCACCGAGACTCGAGACCGAATCAATTCAATTCAATTCCGGAGTTCAAATCCTAGAAATTAAAACATTTTAATGTCACTCGTATACGAAAATAGCCATAAAGTCTACGTTTTTAATGTTGTCTGTATTTTTTAAATTCATTCGGACTTACGAGTACGTGCCGAGTCTGCCGAGTGGTCCGTGTCCGTACCATAGTCCGTACTACTTCGTACCACTCGAATTTCAACTTCGACCGGCAATGGAATGTGTGTACTTAATAGATTTCATTCGCATTCGTTTAATTTTGTACTTTTCGTAAGCCTACAATTAAGTCGTTATGAAATTCGCAAACGAATATCTTAAAGTATCAGTGAATGAAATTGAAAAATCGGGGTGTGTTAAATACGGAGGTACGAGCTATCATGTTCTTGGCAGTGGAGCCACGCCATGGGTCATTTACTAGCCTCATTGCACTGCATCTTGGGTCTACATCCTTGAATATGGCTGTCTGTTAGCACTAGAGATGAACCTTATTTCTCTTGGCAATGAACCTGGACCGCTCGAGTGAGGGGCGATTTCAATAGTCACTGTGCTGTCGGCGCTTCTGATGTAACTTGCATTAAATAGTTAGTGAAGTAGGTTACTTAACCATAAGGGGAGAATGATTTAACTAATAAATAAAAGATTAATTTAAAAATAGGAAGCTCTTTAATATGGCACTACCTTACAGTACCTACCTAGGTCTATGCGATAACAACTACAGTTCGCCAGCTCCCGCGCTCTGCCCGTCCTCTGGTGATGTGCATCTTGCAAACAAGGCAAAAACTTACATCCCAGTTTCAATTGACCCCAGATTCATACAGTTTCAGTCTTATTTTACGAGATTTTATCCAGCCAATATACATGAATTCGTAGTGTCTTACACAATCGCTTTCCCATAACTTATCTTTTCATGTAAGACTGACATGCTCGTCTGTACAACCAGTGTGCATTCAGTTGTTGGTTAACTGTTCCTCGTATGATCCTGGTTCAGCCATTCTCTCCCAAAAGCACCAAACACATGCATCACTCGTGTAGCGCAAGTGCTAATACATAGCCTAGCTACAATGTTTACTAACTAAATTACAAATTAGGCAAACTTATGGCATGGCCATTGTTTATCTCTGAATGAAAGTGAAGTTTCACATTTTTATCAATAACTAGACCATATCTAATCTACTTATTAATTACACCGCTTTGTGAAATTTTTACAAATCAAAAATTACTTTACACCCAGAGATATGCCACGATTACACAAAACTTACTTAATTTGATTTTGGGAATAACCAATCCAAAAGGAATAAAGTATGCTAACTTAAACAATTTTGGGTGTATACACCCAGTACACTACACACTAACAGAAGGTCTCTTATTCTAGGAGATACATACACAAAACAAATACATAAATGCTTACAGTTTAAAGCAGAGAGCAGTAACCAAATGTCGAGTATTTTCACGTAAATGCAGAACAGTAACCAGTAACATTGTTATATCTACTTAAAATCCATTCATTAGCAACCATTGGGCCTTGGGCATGTAACAGTAAGTATAATAATGCAGCATTGCCTATTTGTCTATTACAACCAAACTTTGAGACTATCATGTAAAACATAGCCGGTGCAGATTGTAACTATGTAACTAGGAATGTCTGGTACAGTACCTTATTGTAACGTGTCCCGCACCGGCGGTGCAGTGCTCGGAGCCCCTCTCCACTTACGCTAAGTACTTAGTACAACTAACATTGTAGATTTCACACAAAATGTAAATTCATCGTATCACAAACTATAGGTATATATATATACTCTATACGTCTCTATATGCATATATAATATGTATAATAGTTGAGTATCTAAATATTAGGATATGGCAACTTAATATCAACTTATTGTCTAGTGGAATATTCTAAACTAGCACTAGTGTGGCACCTCCTCGTGGGTCTCAGCGCCATCGCTACACAACTGTGTTCAACTATGCTTCAACTTTATTGCATAATAATATCATAAATCATTTATTTTAACAGTGTGGGATTTAATAACATAATCTATATTATATATATATATAAATACAAGTTTAATTCAGTAGTGTGGTCAAAGGCTTAAAAAGGTTAATTTTGATGTAGTTGCTCAATTCATAAATGTGGTGACATAATGGGTAAACCCACAACACCCGCTACAGGGCCAGCCAGGGCAGGCTAATGTTAATGATAATTCAGTGCATATTTATAAATGATCCCGGTTAAGGTGAACATAGCTCAACCCCTGGTTTGCTGGGAGTAAACATATACAGATAACAATTTATTGATAACTTTTGATTTTTAACATTTTTTGACAAAATATTACCTTCTAGTCAGGAACTAAACTTAATTATATTAATCCCTGGTAAGAAATTGCAATCACACTGAAACAAAAGATAAGGAACATTATCTGTTTGTGCAGCTGTAGTAGACTGCAACAGCGAATCTGTTGCGGGCACCCCCATGCTACAAAGCTACTACATAGCTAGATTCACTGATTCATGGCATTAATTAATGGCTCTTATCTATCACTGTAAACTTGCTTAAAGTATACAATTTGTTTCTAGATTACTGAAGGACGGTTCTCTTATGATGACTTCCTATCATATTATTTAAAAAGCGGCAACAATATATTTTGATATGTGAAGGCTACTCGAGGTTCCGTAAAGATGATAATCGGCAAACATGTAATAGTAATCGCAGTTGAGATGGTCACCCGGGGTAGAGTGACGGGCACGAAACAAGCCGGCAAGGCAGCGCTACGTCTGCAGCCAGTGGAACATGAGGCTGTGCACCGTGGAGTAGTCCAGGTCGGCGTTTGGCGAGCTGAGCAGCTCGCGCAGCCCGAGCGCCGCGTCGGGAGCGCGCGCGGCCCCGCGCAGCTCGGCGGCCGAGTGCGCCGAGTTGTCGTCGGAGGCGCAGTCCGAGGAGGCCTCCCGCCACTTGTCGTCGTAGGACAGGTCGCACAGCGTGGGCGGCTCGTCCGCGTCGCTGCCCTCCTGCTCGCAGGACGGGCCGCGGCTCTTGGTGCGCGCGCTGTCGCTCTCGCCGCCGTCCCTTCCGCCACCCTCGTTCTGGCGACGGGCGTTCTTCAAGGCGCGATACCGCCGCGACCTCTCCCTCTGCAGGCGTCTCTTGCGCTCGTCCGCACGCTCTAGCTCCTCGGGTGTCTTTTTTGTCGAATTCTTTCCGAAGAAGTACCTCATGAACGACTCGTCACAGTTCCGTTTCGAAAGGTAGCTCGCCATCAACTTGTAGTAGTACTGATTATCCATTCCGGTTTTATAGAATTAATGGCGATTATTCTTTACAACGTATTACACTAAAATTAAGAGAGATATTCTGGAAATTGCGAAATAAAAATAATGAGAACGCGACTGTCGCTGACGTGACGTCATTGACATTTCATTCATTTCGTTACGCGATCTCCACAGATAGAGTACGGGAGAAACGTAGAAAGATAGATATTCAATGTTTTCATAAAAAAATTATTAAGTTTACTTATTTATTTATTCATTCATAATAACATACCAACAACAGTTCATACATACAGTTCTTTACAGGTAGTTTTATACATAAATAGTATAGACAATAGGCAGGTACGTATGCCAATTACAGGCGTGAATATCCTTTATTTAAGTACGACGACTATAATTAAAACGTATTATAGTCATTCATAATGTAGTTCTTTTTAACAGCGTAAAACGTAGTAGTATAAACCACGGCCTAATAAGTATTCTTCCCTACACGGTATGATCTGCCTGTCGTAAGATGTAACCAAAAGGAGGCTTCTGGGGTTACTCCCTCGTAACCCTAGAAGGCTCCTGGATAGCTGAAGCTCCCATTCTAACCCCTGTTGGAATGGGAGTTTAAGCCGTAATGACCCCGTGAATGACTATGGTGCGGCAGAATAACTTCGTGATGTTAAGAATTTTGGCAGACACGATCTTTCTCTCGTGCCTATATGGCCTGGGTGCCACGCTGGAGGGTACCGGAAGCCGACGATATCGTGTGTTCTATTAAATTCCAGTCCCCCCGTAAATGGGGTTATTTGTGTTGAATTATCCTTTCATATGTAACACTGGAAATTAAATTTCTATTGAGTCATAGCAATCCTACCAAAAATGCTGAGGCCACGAGATTATTGTATGGTCATACAGACCTTTACGGTGTCACCGAATAGGGTGGTAAACTTCAAAGAATTCAAACCAAAAGGTAAAGGATTATTATTTGATCTAAGGGTCTGCCCCTGGGGTGCGGACTTCGGCTTAAGTCAACCCTGTGTTGTAATTGTAGCTGGGGATCGACCAATCGGGGATACCTCGTGTTAGCCGTTCGAAAGTTGTCTTTGTCCCCGCCGGCGGAGATGGTGTACACTAGTGTGTTTTGTATCTGAGAGACTCTGAGATAGGGACTCACCTGTAGGTTGTGAGCAATAGTGGTTGCGTCATCGGGGTTGTTTATGAGGGGATATAAGGCCACGAGAGGTTTTCCGTAGGTAAGTTGAAGGAAAACCAGTTTCGTTTCACATGTTAATGAAAACACGGTGCAGTTTTAGTGAATTTAATAAGTAAAATGTAGTAGACTAGAAGACTGGGATTTCGGTGCGCTTGACGGCGGAGAGCCCATCGTCCCACGTGAGCATGGCGTTGAAGGACAGGAACAGCGCCACCGCGGACAGCAGGTGCCACAGGTCGTGGGAGTCGTAGAACTGCAGCACCTGCAACACACCGCACCACGACACACTCTCAAGGCTGGATATTGTTTGAGAACTACTTATAAAAGGGTAGCTCTGACCTTGAATGCGCAGAAGTCGAAATTATATAGTAGGTGTCGTCTGGCGCGGGGTGAGCGGGGTAAGTGGCCGCTTTATGTCCCCCTATTATGAGCAGTTATTCCCTCTGAATTTCGTTCAGAGCTACAGTCTCGCGCCGATGCTAACCTTGCACTCGTGGTTGAGATGCCGCGAGAGCGCGGCGGGCGCGGACCAGTCGGAGGAGCCGGAGAGGAAGAAGTAGAGCGCGGGCACCCAGGCGGCGGCCGCGCCCGCCAGCATGGCCCACGCGTACCAGCGCAGGCGCTCGCCGTGCACCAGCTTCATGACCAGGTAGAACACCATGTAGAGCAGCGCGTTGCCCAGCAGCACCTGCAGCAGGTGGCCCGCGAAGTCGCTCGTCTGCGTCACCAGCCTGCGGGCGCAGCTCAGATTACCAAACAGTTACTAAACAGTTACTACGGGATTGCTCGTGGGCTTGCCGCTATCATAGGCAACCTATCGGAAAAAACGCCGACCGTGCCGTGCCCGACTGCATAGGCCAATTTACTTACAATGTTTCGTTTTTATACCGCTAGAGTTTGTCTTTATAATTTTTAGTAATAGCCGGAGAGCTGGCACCAATTTTCCGGTAGGTATTTAAGGCAAGCTGAAAACTTGTCCAACGCCTCTCCTATTATACCCCAACACGGAACTGCAGACCTGGCTGGTGAGTAGAGGCAACCAGCTCTTGGACCATAAGTTAGAAAAAGATATAAAATTGCGGATTAGTTGCCTAGTCCGACTAGGCTAGTACGATGTGATGTGCGTGAATAGATTTTGAAGCCGTCCGTTCCTCGAGGTAAAAAAAAATTGATTATGTTCTGTTTTTTTCGCAGACGTGTTTATTATTATAATAAACAATAAATAATATCATCAACATACTTGAATAGATAATATTAACATCCAGACCAAACACAAGTATTTGTCACATGAATGTTTGTCCTGAGTGGGATTCGAACCCACGACCCCTGGCGTAACAGGCAGGGTCACTACCGATTGCGCCAAGGAGCCCGTCCTATTATGGATTGTATGTAATTATCTGCGCTCGGAACTGATACCCGTAGATGGCGAAGAGCCAGTTGGCGGCGTTGCCGATGAGCAGCATGACGAGCCGCGCGGCGTACCGCGGCCGCAGCCCCTTGCGCAGCTCGCGCGCCGCCGCCGCCACGCTCTCCTTCTCTGTAATTATCTGCGCTCGGAACTGATACCCGTAGATGGCGAAGAGCCAGTTGGCGGCGTTGCCGATGAGCAGCATGA
>DWTT01001461.1:0-11663 GCA_018250895.1 Carterocephalus mandan | reverse complement strand
GTAATGAACTTTGACCACGATTAGGTTTCAAGGTCTCATGACTTCTTTTTTAGTTGGATTTTTTATAAAAGCGTGTTATTTTAGTTTTTTTAAACTATTAATTTATTATTTATCGCTGAGAAATGCATTTGTGCATCCCACCCATAACCTTGTCACACACTGCACTCTCCTCCTTGCTGATCCATTGCGGATTGATTGAAGAATGCATCGTTTACTATTCGATAAATAAATAAATAAATTAATAAATAAATACAGTAGGTACAAAAAAGAGCTAAACACGTACTCGTATACATCTCAAGCTCAAACCGATCCTTCAAAACAATAAACTATCAAAACACTTACTTACTAAGTAATCAAGGCTTGTGACTAGTCGCGACTAACGGAAGCTGTCCCACCACAAGGACTATAATCAGCAACTCCGTGCAGTAATCACCAAGTTATTAGTCACGCGCTGATTTGCCTGCGGTCCCCGCCAGAGACGCTATGGCTGCGTGATTGGCTTAACTGTTCATTGAATTCCCTCTCGAATTTTCTAGGTGTTAACATTGTTATCGGCGTCTTTAATAGAAAGTAGCGATGTAAAAATGTAATTTACATGAGAACAAATACATTTTTATAGTTTCAGTAAAATGCCATATTCTGTAACTAAACCTCGCTTCTCTCAAAAAATTATGAAAATGCACTCACTGCATCCTATTTTCGTGTTCCATAAACCATACACGTACACACTCATTAGACATCACAAATAACATCAAACCCCGAGAACACAAACCATTAAAATACTTTTGACAATCCCAAGTACATTATTACCTATAGGTTAGGTACCTACTCTTTAAATTTTTTACGAACATTTTATTTTATTTATTTTAATTTTATGTATCCGGCACACCAACTTATTTAGTAACCATGGATCTTTATTCATATTCATATTCATATTCATTTATTGCAGTCATGATTAAAATGATGAATAACATTTTTAACATGAACCTTATAGGGCACGGCAATATATCTGGAGTAGAAGAGAGGAGGACCAATATATTTACAGTATAAATAAGTATTGCAGTCGTGTACACACAATTAAAGGTGCCCACAAAATCCAAATTGTGACGCCCAGTTACAATTTTAAATGTTACAAATTTAAATTTATATTTTAACGAAAAGTTAGAATAGTTATAATTACATTTATGAAATAAAAAAACAGTGTAAGTTAACATTAAAAACAATCAAAAACAAAACTTTACATTGCATGCTGTAAATATTGAAATAAGTAGGTACGTCAAAACCTCAGAGAAAGAGCAGTCCTTCACCAAAATCTCTGCCCTCGACCACAGACATTCACAAACCTTTCCAGACAGATATCAGTGGAAATTTTCAGCGATTGTACGACTCTAAGGATGATCATTCATGCTCCTCTCTTCCGCGTTTCAACATTGTACTACAAACCACACGTTCGTGACGACCGCAGCATCATGAATGGCCCACGGGTCTTGCTCACCACAACAGGTGTATACCCGAGTCGTCGACCCACGAAACTAGTCCATAATAGATCGAGTGTCGCATTACACCTCTCCAGTTACTGGGAGGGCGCCTGCGCTCCTTTCACACCGGGATGTGGTCTGTGCAGACTCTTGTGTCGCGTTGATGATAGCTGTGGTTTGGAGGTGTTTCTAATGTTATCAATGTTTCATTAGTTCTTTATAACTTATTTGTGGTGGCTAATGGTAACGAATAAACCGACCTTCATTTTGTCTCACCAAATATATGGTTTGACTGGTTACAAACCTGAGACCTAAGGCGACAGAGATTTAAATTACGACCCATCCCCAATAAACAAGAGAAGGAGTTATTGCTATAGTTATATCAATTTTAATCTTAGTAATTCTTCCATTCACTTTTAATAAAAAAATTCAAGGAATTCAATTTTCTCCTTTAAACCAAATTCCGTCATCCACCACGGTCCCACTGTTGGGGACGGGTCTTTTCTTGGAATGGGATAGGTAAGGCCATAATCCAACTTACTCAAAAAGTCGTGTAAGTTAAACATACTGTGACTTTAGAAGAGTAAGATACAGATAAAATAAGAAACATTTCAAAGTAAACTGCAAGGCTTACTCTTTTGTCTGATGAAGCTGTTAAGATGACGTCATCATGGAGTAAAACAATCCGTAATATTTTCCTTCACCGTTACAGCAGGTGACATTTAATTTCTTAAACCGCAAGTAACTTGTAAGTCATTGGTTTTCTTGGATTTGAACTCGAGACCCCATCGAGCGAGAGGCGATTTCGTTAGCCACTGGGCTGTCAAGAAAACAAGACAAACATTTAAATCTGTTTATCAAGTTACTTTTAATAGAATCTCGTTCACTCGATGAATGGTTCCCATATTCCCATCCCATGGCCGCGCCGCGCCGACCGCATATCATCTTGCGGTCGCCATCGTTTTATTCCCCAATCGCCCGACATGGGAATCAATGGCTTCCGCTTGTAAATGTGGATGTATTGAATTGAATCTATTTCTGTGAATGCAAGTGTTGATTAAATATACGTTTTTGTGTAAAAAAATAGTAGCTACGTGATGGAAATAGAAGGTGACGCGCAGTTTCACTCGTCCGCTGATATCTGTTGCGAATTATATCTGTATCTTTTCACTTAGAGCAACATTTGTATAAATTCAAATGTTACCAAATCTAGTAAAGTGTTAGACTTTACTAGATTTGGTAACATTTGTAATCAAGCTGCAGCCCATAGACGTCCGCAGCATTGGGATGCTGGGCACGGGTCTCCCCCACAGAGACTGCTGCGGGAGGTCTAGAGCGAACTCCACCACGCTGCTTTAATGTGGATTAAATGGTGGTTAGTGGCCAACCCAGTGTCGAATGTTCTCAAGCCACCAGGCTTTCCTTCCTCCTCCCTCCCTCCCTCCTTTCCTCCTCCTTCGACAAGGCTTAACGACTGTTTCCAGCATTGAAAACAACCGGGACCGACGGCTTAACGTGCCCTCCGAAGCACGGTACGGTTTGGTTCTGCCTTAACCAAAGTTAACGTAATCCTCAACTCCGCAGCGACCAACGACTCGACGGGGTCGGCGGCGGGCGCGGCGGGCGAGCCGCCGTCGGCCGCGGGCAGCCCGGACGCCGCGGCGCTGGTCGTGCTGCAGCCGCCCGCGCCGCCCTACCCCCCCTACGCGCACTACGATGGTAAGTCACCTTACAACTCCCCCTTTGCATACGAGTCTGTTCCTAGCGTAGAAGCGAGTCGTCACTCTCCGAATTCCCTCAGCGTAAGATCGCCTACAGCGCCACGCAAGAGGAGGAAGTGTCTGTATGTCTGACTGGTCAGCTTGACTATGCTCAAGAACGCTAGACTCGATGGGCCGCGCCTGCTGGCGCCGCTGGCCGTGGGCTGCCTGCACGTTGGTACGTCATAAATTGCGCTCTAATTTGCGAACTATGACACTAGGTCCGGGTTCAAACCCAAGCGGCACGCACCAATGACTTGTCTAAGTTATTTGCGATTTAAGAAATTAGATGTCACTTGTTGTAACTGTGAAGGACGCATCGCGAGGAAACTTGCATGCCTGAAAGTTCTACATAATGTTCTCGAAGGTAGACTTTCAGTCTAGAGGTCTCACGGTATGTGAAGTCTGCCAATCCGCACTTGGTTGTGGAATAAGGCCTACTCCCTCCCATTCTGAGAGGAGACCCGTGCCCAACAGTGGGACAAAGAAAGGGTTGTGGTGGTGGTAGACACAGAACAGCTGTTCTGTGGTGGTAGATACTAGGAAATTGGTATGGTAGTGGTAAAACTCCGGGCAAACTACGAGTATAGTTTATATACTTACAAGTAAAGTATATAGTCACCACCTTCGACACCCTATGCAAAGTCTTTGTAGTTGTGGTTAGATAATAACGCTCTGAGTTATACTAATAGAGCCCTAAAAATAAGGCCTACCTATCTCTAATCTAGACAATTCTATTGGAATAAGTGTTCATAAAGATCTTAAAGCGTAATAAACTCAAACGAACCACGAACTCGAGAAACAAAAGCGCCGAACGAAGAGTCACTCAACAATAAGGTGAAACCGAAATGGAATTAATAAAGGAGCCTTTTTTTAAACACGGAAAAACATCAATCGCGGCCCCCATTCAGTGGGACGTTGAAATAAAATAATGGAGGAATTCAGGAGTGGCCGGACAGAAAAACAGTAGGTACGGAAAAAAAAAGAAACTTTAGACGGTGTCTCGACAAACTGGAGCACTAGCAGGCACTCCGGCGAAAATCCAATTTTCTCTCGCGAGGGGGTGGCGCGGGAGAATCGTAAACACCATACGGAACCACGGCATTTTCGCACTTGCGCATATTAATAGCAAGCGCGAAATCCCCGCCGCTATCGGCTGGAGGCGACGCGTCTTTATGCCTTTGGTCTTTAATCCACCGCAATCTGCTTACTCCGGGGGTGTTTGGAGAGGGGATCTTTAATAGCTCATTCGGGGCTCTATGCAAATAATTTTCGAAGGGGAAATCATACGGGCTTTGTCTGAGCGGTTAACGAAGCAAGACAAGTCTGATGGCACGGAGTGGGTCTACTTCAAACGGGTTTGGAGGTTTTCGGTTATAAATATTAAACTGTCACTTGAGGGTGGTGGGTGGGACACGGTTAGGGGCGTGCCGATGTGAATTCTAAATAGTCATCCCTAGGCGTGTCATGGCTTGCATATGTTTGGTAACGCGATATCACGTAACAATATCGTTGTCAGTGAGGATAATGTTTCTATCCCGCGACCGTCCTTTGTTTGATATACTATTATTACTGTGTTGTACGAGCGGTTCGTGAAACAACAACCTAGTAACTGTAGTAGTATGACATAGGACATTGTAATATTTGGTAATCCTTATCTGACTGTTATGCACTTACATAGACTGCGTCGTTGGTCTAGTGGTCGTACCTGCGACTGCTGAGCTAGAGTTCCTGGGTTCTATCCCCGGATCGGGTAACAACTATTGACTTGAAATGCCCTTTAGCAGCTAGGAGTCTGGATTTGTGCCCGGTGTATGGCTATAGGCTCAACTTATTACGATCTAAACATAACTGGTGAAAATTGGGTATAATAATATGTACACCTTTGTCTACTCATTCGGGGAAATACAGGCGTGATGTTATGTTATGTTACCTATATCTTGCAGTTTTTCACAGCCAACAGTCTTCGAAACTCAAAGAGACCTGCGAGCTGCTAGTACCTGCCAAACGGCTCTGATTGGTACTTTGGTACGGCTATCCCTCGAACTGAGTTCAGTTCATGCTACCCCTTCGTCCCACGAACCCTGCTCGATAGCTCTATCTAGATTGTCAACCGAGCTCAAATCTAGACTCCCGAGTAATAACTGTGTAAATAATCCCTTCCAGGAACAGCTACCCTGGCCAGTGAATACGCGTACGCGGCACCTTACTCCCAGTACTCGCCGTACGGACCGTACTCGCACTCCGCCGCCACCGGCCTATTGTCCAAGTGGTAAGTATGTGTGTCTGTGTTTTACGTTGATTCATCAAGAGAAAAAGGTAGATTTATTAATATAAATGTACCTTTTTCTCTCTCCCCTCTTTCCATCTTTGAATTCAGTGTTCGCAAATATGTTATCTGTTACAATATCTTACGGACAATAGTTAAAATTGTTAAAATTAAGTGTAAAATTAAAATCAGCCATAATTAGCCTTTTATGTATTTATGGTGTTAGAAAGTGTAGATAAAACCAAACCAGGTGTTTCAATAAAACCAATAATATGTATAAGGCAAAAAATTAAGTCAGTTTTATGGTAATTAACGAAAACACAGTTAACTCGATCTATAAAAATTGCATAACAGTTGCTTTATTAAACAGGTTTTTTTACTAAGCAATGGTAAATTAAAAGATGTTTCTACACGAATATTTTCAGCCACTTGTAAATTCAAATCAACATAACTCAATTCGCATCACACACGAGGTAATTGCCTCAACACATTAACCTACATTCAACTCCCTGGAGAATCCTGACTTCACACAAGCCTTTGACCACACGTACATTACGTCTGTGCCCAGATTTTACAGCCTTTAAAACGTTCACCCATTTAACAGCCGCCGGGATACAAATGGCCCTGTGTACTGAATAAATCTGAAACGTTTTATCACTTGGTAAAACTGGACGAGACAGCTTTTAGAGGTACGCCTCAGGGAGATATGTTAGCACCTGTGGTTTTCATGTTCTGTATGTGCTTTAAATCTTTCCGTGTTAATACTCTGTTTTCAGTTATTGGATTGGTTTATTTATAATTTTAAGGTATAGTTAATAGAACGAGTTTAAGAGTTATGAGTTAATGGATGCTGAAACAAAACTGAACACATAAAACATTCTGCTTCTTTGGCTGCAATCCAATAGCTTCTCTTTGCAGGATACCTACGGATATTATCTAATTACTGAAAAGATCCAAAGCGTACTCCTCCATGTTGCTCCAGTGCGGATTGGCGGAAGGGTTCGAGGCCAATACAATTTTCAAAAGTTTTTAGGCTACCCGAAGGCCTACGACTTTGCTTCACGACTTACGATAGCAATAGCTACAGATGGCCTCTTATTCCCACCGAAAAAAGGAAGCGCAAGAAAGGAAGAGGAAGCCAACGGCATTGCTTAACACACAGCACACAGCTACTTAATTAATTATAATTTATTATTAAATACTATTACTTATCACACTGATAACGTGTCACGTTGATAATGTCCCGGGCCGCGCGAACACATGCGTTTCTTATTTCTATTTAATTGCTCGCTTTTGAATAATTGAACTGAAAATATAAAACTGAAGCGTTGGGCTATGTAATACAAGTCATTTTCAAAACAACAGTTAATGAAACTACTGGAAAAATGAGCTAGGGTCGTGTTCACCGTTAGCTAGCCCTAATTATAGTTGTCAACTTTAAAACCATCAATCTATGCTTCATTGATATACAATAGCGAATTCTTTCGCACATTTTGTAGATTCGTCCCTTAAGCCTCCCAAGGGGCCTTCGACAAAGGGCAGGGTCGCTCCCTTGGGGGAGGGAGTAACTTATAGGGCATTAAATCTAAGTGATTCCACTGCGATCGCTTTTAAAGTTTTCGAAAGTTAAGGGGAATTGATCTTTGATTCGATATGGCCGACTTGGGAAATGGGATCACAGGTATTCTCCGGAATCCAATTTTGAATCGTATTGTCTGGTTTTACTGACATGTTTATTTTTGAAGACATGCCATTGTTTACATTATCTTACTACAAAATATTGCTTGGTACTATCATCATCGATTTAGATATGATTTATATTAAAGTCTGTTTTTCATTGAATGTACATAGTTGAAATTGGTTATAACTAGGGTTAGATACTCACCAGGTATTTGTTTGCTTCTCAGTAGATGAATGATTTACTATTTAATTATATGAATATTATGTTCATTATCTGGCATTAAAAGAAGAAAACTTTTATAATGGATATGTTTTATGAGTGAAAGCGATATCGCTTGCTTGCTAGGTACTAACCTATCAGGTACAAACCAAGTACCTCAAGATTGTTAAATGTTGAGGTGATTGGTATAATGTCCAAAATAGTGTAAAAATGTCGATGCTTTATTCACAAACCTCCAGGGTACGTGTCTTAATTCTTTAAATATTGTTGTTCCGATAATAATAGGAAAAGTACCCATATACATTTCATTAATTTAACTACAAAATTTCAATATAATAAACACATAATAATTCAATTCAATTAATAATAATGTACTTATTAATTTATTTATTTTAATCTTTTATAATTAATCCCCCCGTAATTTAATACCCAAAACTGTACTGCTAATTACTATTATATCTATGAAACAGTGTCATTGAAAACCTGCGTTTGATTGCAAATATATTATGATTGTCTATCATAGAAAGATATTTATTGCACTGTTAATAATTCATTAACTTTAATTAATAACCATTTGTTTGGCACTGATCTCTCTGTCTGCAAAGAGGATAAATATCAATTAAAAGGTAATTAACCTTGTTATAGTATCCCGGAATCAATATCTGTGTTGTGCTGAGTTGACTACGTTAGTAGCATAGTAGTTATAACAGTACTCTCGCTCATTGCTTAGCTTAGAGGCTGAAATATCATGAAGAACTCTATGGCCGACTTAAGCAACGTCGGGCGCGGTCGGTATGTGTATGGGTGACCGCTAGTGGCACTTTCGTGCTTTGGAGGGCAGGTCAAGCCGTCTATCCTGATTATTTTCAGTTGTAAATCTTGGGTGTCTTGGGACATTGAACACTAACTACACTAACTCCTCTACCAATCCGCATTGGAGCAGCGTGGTGTAGTATGCTCTAGACCGCCCTCAGCTGTACCCATTATAAGCCTCCTGTTGAGCATAAGGTTTCATCTTTGAAGTGAGAAGTAAATCTTTCTATAATGCAGAAGTGGTTTACTGCGATGATGATCTACTGTGCTATTGTCGACTTCAGCATGCATGTTTGTCACGAAGTTCTAAACACATGTACAATGTACAAGAAATAAATATGTTCCAAATTATCAACATTGCAATATAAAACGTACAAAAGGCTGAGTCATGCACGTTTTCAAACACTAATAAGAATGTTATACATACATTACGTAGCCCTTCCTAACGTAAGCCATTCTATCATTACCTGCAAGGCCCGTAATTACATATTAATTCAATCGTCAATTTTGTAGCGCTCGCAGAACTTTGAACAACTAATTTACCAACTAAAAACAGGACTTCACATGTAGTAAGTAGTTAGAGATTATCAAAATTGCATTATAACAACCGCGTGGTGCTATCCGCGACATACCACTTCAAAGACTATAGCTATGGATGAGAGTTGAGAACGGTAAGAAATGAATGAGCTTGAAGTTTGTTTCAAACATTTTTCTGAAATAAGTTTTCATTAAAATGCTTAAAACAAAGGA
Source organism: Carterocephalus mandan (assembly GCA_018250895.1). Classification (NCBI taxonomy): domain Eukaryota; kingdom Metazoa; phylum Arthropoda; class Insecta; order Lepidoptera; family Hesperiidae; genus Carterocephalus; species Carterocephalus mandan. The sequence goes on along the minus strand of DWTT01001461.1, from coordinate 2,693 downwards.
CAGATTCAACTTAAAATGGACAGTATAAAATTTAAGCGCACAATACAAAATGTTGTGTCTAGTCTCTATGCCATTAACCGTTGAGGAATTCTCTCTGGACTTAAAAATGCATTACTACCAGAAATAAGCCGCGGTTATCTGATTTCAAATTACAAGAAATGATTTAATTAATTTATTTTAATTTAATTAAACTTTATTGACACCTCTAAAGAGATACACAATGGGCGAACATAATGCCTTATGGGCAAAATGATGGGCAATCAGGACAGGACAGGACAGGCAGGAGTGGTCTCAACTCAGTTTAATTTCGGTTAAAATAAGATCCTGTATTGAAGTCTATAACCTTATCGATACAGATTTTAGATGTTTTTACTTTTTATGTTAAAAACAGTTACCCCTCTTCTTTAGCAACACTAAATAAATACCCACTAGTACTGTTGTAATTATCGTAAGTATCGGAACATTTTCATTGGAATTGTGAATTATCACATCATCCATCCATCCATCCATCAGAATTTTTGGGTCGTTGCCACTCCTCCCGATCCTACATAATCATAATCATAATTATAATACTTTCCATCAATTGAGATAACTATTTACTGTGGTGTAACGATATTAACTATGTACCTATTCAGATATACCTACTTGGATGTTAAATAATAATATGAAAGGAATTTCTAATAATTCCTAAGACTACACGTAGGGTTATAATGAAGCGTCTGTAAGGAAGATGTCTTATGAATACTGACTACCTCCCACCCCTACGATTTAACTTGTCAACGAAATAACAAATGAACTAACCAGGCTCAACCCTTCAACATTCAATTATCACATTCATCAATTTGTATAATGATTTTGGGAAAAACAAGCAAACTGATAAAAAACTGATAAATATAATAAAACGTATAATTTTGCGTAGTAATGCTATTAGGTGTATATATTACCTGAGACAAATTATTTGGCGATTTAGGTAAATTAGCAATTAAATACCGCAATTTGTGAATTAGAATCGCCAGTATTAAAACAATACAAAGCACTATTACGTAGCTGTGTTATACTCGTAGTAACAGATCGTTAATCGTCAACAATATCTTAGAGGATCACAAAATTGAGATATAAATCATAAGAGTATGTATCTATCTCGTCTGTATGTACTCGTATGTATGTATCTCGTCTGTTTTTTTAAATTTGTTATTTTATCTACGCATTATTATTTTGTGTTTTGATTTTGCATTTATTTACATACCTATTATTTATTGCTTTATTTATTTGGTAATATGTATTTTTATAATTTCATTTAATTCTACTATAATTGTTCAATTGATATCTATGTTTGTTTGACTTCAACAGAATAATAATCATACTCTTAAGAATTTGACATGCAATTACTTTAATTGGTTAGTGTACCGTTGGCATAAACAATAAATAAATACAACTCATAAATTGTTAAATCTAAACGATAATATACAGAACAAAATTACCCAACCATACGTTTGATATATCGTGATCTTTTGACGGTGATGCTGATGAATTCTGAACAATAACAATGAATTCTCATCTAAATTAATGACAGGCATGCTTACGGTAGATTAACGTGTTGTGTGATGTGCCTTGTCTTTGGTACGTGCAGGATATTACTCTTCCTTTAAAGTGACATGTACAAAAGATAGATTTTCAGGCGTGTTATTCAATTTTATTTACTTTCTGAAAATATTGCAGAAAACACGAAATTAATATTTATTTCGCTGCTCCTGGCATTAATAACGACTCAACACAGACTAGGTCATCTATAAATTTCTAGAAAAATTTGACCCCTTAGAGTAGTAAAAATAAATGGAACAAAATAGGTTTCATATAAAACCTATTTGTTTCCTTAAGTAAATTATGTATTTTCAATACAAATGATTTGGTAGATACCATAATATGATTATGGGTAAGTTGGCAGTCCTAAAGATTTCTTTCTGTTCTATTTATAATATCATCATTTATACGTAGTGATTTAAAGTAATTAAATTAAAAGTTAAATGCGTTGTCAATACTTACTTTATCTTTCATGTATACTTTCATAGAAAGTATGCAAATTTTCCGAGTGAGGGACCAGTCTCACCCCTATTATTTCCTTATTTGTTTCGCTTCGAATTTCAACGAATCATTACTCCAGTGAATCTTTTGTGAACAAGACACGAGTTTGTTTGATCTTTGAGTACCTACCAATATTACGAAATTCATATAAAACTCGACTATTATTGAACAAAACAAAACATAGCATTTTAATAATACACGGACGGCATGGAAACGATGTAATTGCATAACTTTTCACTCAAATATTTTCCGATGTCATTTTGTAGGCTGTAGATTTGTAAATATAACTACGAGGGGTAGGGTAGCGGTGTGAATTATGTAATAAATAAAAACGAGCAAACGCATCATTTTTTTTAATATAATGGTAACAAATCCTGGGACATTGGTAGAAACTATCAACTTTTATATAACGGGACGTCAACTACAAGAAATGGAATCGGCATCATCCTAGACGAATCACTTAAACAAAGAATACATTCAAAGTAACTGACGTCAAAGAAAAGTTGAGAGAAAACCGCCTGCGCTGGTACGGATACGTGATGAGACGAGATGATGACCATATGACCAAGAAAGTGCTCACCATCGAGGAGAGCAAAAAAGGCCGAGGACGA
>DWTT01001460.1:0-11667 GCA_018250895.1 Carterocephalus mandan | reverse complement strand
CACACTTACATAAGTTCTCCCAAAATATTCACAAAAAAATATTTTATGGCAAAACAACGTTTGCCGGGTCAGCTAGTAAATATATGAACTCTTCTAGGCTCAGACAAGCCAATAGTCAGAAGCAGTGTGATGATGAATTGACAAATGAGTGATAATTTTTAACATTTAATTTAATCTCGGGGGTGCGACAAGGCGATAATTCAGTCCGTTGTTGTTCTCTTTATATAGCACGATTAAAATATAATCAGTTCAATCTGATAAACTATTTATTATTCATAAACTCTGTATAATATTTAGTACGTGCGTGCGTCATGTCCTCGTTAATAACAGGGGTTAGTAGACATGATTGTACTCGTGCCTATGATGTAGGCATGTGCTTCGATGCTGCCGCGGTGTTTTGTGTTGTGGGTTGAAAGGATCAATTGGAAAGCTTTGCTTTTTCTGGCATATCGTATATGCGTGGCCTGTATGTATTTGGTTTTCATCTCTTCCTTCCATTTACAAATTACTATTTACTATTACAGTTTCAAATTACTATTTTATTTTGGACAACAGTAACTGGCGATGGAAGGTTAGAATTCAGGACTGTCGTCGTTACAATTGTGACTGTTCCATAAATTGTTTGTGTCATGACTACCGCATGTCAAACCGCTGCCTCAGAGTTCGAATCCCGGTTGAACAGATATTTAATTTGCATATGAAATATTGTACTTGGGTCATGAATGTTATTGAATTAAAATATCAACAAACGTTCCTTACTTATTACACAATACTTGGTTACCCCACCAACCTTTTAATACAATGTAAATAAAAGGAAAACAAGTCAATTGAATCTAGATATTTAATTAATCTATTTATTTCGAACCGTTTCTTGCTAATGGTTGGCAAAGGGGTAGAATGTTCTTTCTAAAGTTTAGGCATGGCGTGAAAATAAACAAACCCTGAAAATATAGAGGACTAAAGGTTTAAAGCAAGACTTTTTGTGTGTTGTTGTCCCCCTTTTTTCTGTACGCCGCTGAAATGTGGTTCTTGCAGGAAATCGAAAAGAAAAAAGGTAGATGCTCTAGAGATGTGGTGCTGGAGACGAATGCTAGGAGTCTTAATGCTGGAAGAACTCTCAGCATCAAGGAACGTCTGTTAGGAATCGTGCAGAAGTGCATTTTAATATTTTTTGGCCACGTGTCTCGATGAGATGAGGGATCTATCGAACGGCTGGGTATGCAGGGCAGGATTAATGGTACAAAAACTCGCGGTCGGTCACCTATGCGATGGACTGACCAAATTAAGAACGCAGTGGATGGACAAAGATTTTTTGAGAGACAATTGCTCAAAACACACCACGTCGGTCGTGTGTCAAAAGCGAATCAGCTGAGAAGAGATTTCATGGAGTTAACCAATATAACCCAACAGAAAATTCTAATATCAAAAAATTCTTAACTTGCATGTTCGTTGCTACTAATAAAAACTATCGATTTTCGGCTGCATGTCCTAGTTACGTTTTGTCATTAAATGCGCACGCGCAACTCTTTGTATGGATGTGACCTGTCTTTGATATCGATGGTCTATTCTATAGTATGCACTATCCAAGTGATAGTCTTTGATTTCTCGCTTTGAACACGAGGACCTTGCTTTTCTTGTCAAAGCCATGCGATACAGGCCTTCTGACCGCTTTAATCAATTTAACTAGCAGCACAGTTGTTATTGATACAGATAAATATTTATATTACTTATATTGTCCTATTTAAGTATATATTTATTTTATATGCACCTCTTCTTATTACTTTCTATTTTATGATCTCCGAGAAGCAGGCATACGCTGGTGTTCTTATGTAGTGACATGGGCAATCCGGCCCTAAGATCGAATCGGGCCTAGGTACCGTCATAATCCAACGAGTCGCTAGTAAATTTTTTTTTTTCTTAAATTGAAGGCCCTAAATGTTATGTTTTGCTTATTTTTTAGTGTAATGTGAGTAAATAATTCCGCGCATTATGACATTACATATACAATACATAAATTTTAAATGTTACTATAAAAAAAACTTATTACATTAAGCATAATTAGTTATGTCTTAATTACTGACTGCGTTGTTGTTAGTATTTGGACTGCCTGCAGAACTTATTTATTATTATTTACGTTATTTATAATACCTATATTATAATTTATAACGTGTATAGTATTCCTATTGATACATATACTACCTACATTATCATCAACAAGTACATTTTTGATATCTATAATTTAACAGCACTCAAAAATCTTCGTTTTCTTGCTATAAACCGTAACCTAGGTCAACAACCCATCGCAATAAGTTTGTTTAGCTTCTCCATAGGCAGAGTATGTTGCCTCTGCCTTCGCACGTCGTGTGACACGAATAAAATGATTGTGTTCTTTGTTCAATAAAAGTATGAATCACGGAACGTCATACTACATATTCGTTTCTTTATTACTTTAGTAACTGCATTACATTGTATCCTCAAATAGGAAATGTTTGTTCAATTTCATATGAACCTACCTACCTACTTCTGAGCGGTCGGAACTTCGCAAACCTATATTCGATTCGATTCAGGTGCAGTTGCAAAAACCTTGTCTTCTTGACAGTTGTCGATTTCATTACCGTGTGCGTCAGACCCGTCCGAATCGACGATTCTTGTCGGTATCGCTAAGGATCGATGGCCCACAAGGTAACTTGCCGCTCGAAAACTGCGCACGCGATTTTGACTTTAACGTGCGCTTGGCGACTTTTCCGCATGTCAAAAGTTTGCTTGCGCAGTTCAGCAGATGGTTACTTTGAGCTCAGGGTCCGGCGACACACGGTAACTGGTCCGGCGGTCTTGTGACCTTTGTAATCTGTTATACGATGAGTGCGAACATGAGGTAGGTACTTATTATTTTTGTTACAAAGGCTGTCTTTCTTGTCTCGGGTGGTGCAGCCATTTAAATGGAACGTACTCGTACGTGTTCTGGTTTCTGTTATTTTTGGACCTTTATGATTCCTTGTTAACTTAAGGCTGGTGCGTATGAGCGTTTTGAATGAGATGTATGATTTGCGTGATTTTTTTTGTGTCTGTAACAACTTAACAATTTATAATATCGATTTGACTTTTGGCTGGCTTGGATTGCAATCATAATCTGTTGCTAGGATCGATAAGACTGTTCATGTTGTTTTGCTGTGTTTAATTGAAGAGACTATTTTTTTTTTTTATTTCCAGGTAGCAACTAAGCTCGACGATATTTATAAGACTGGAAAGCTAGCGCACGCAGAACTAGATGAGCGTGCTCTAGATGCCTTAAAAGAATTTCCATCCGACGGTGCTTTAAATGTTCTTGGACAATTTTTAGATTCAAATCTCGAACATGTATCTAATAAAAGTGCATATTTATGTGGAGTCATGAAAACCTATAGGTGAGTACCCTGCACATGATTTTTTTTGCAGCTCCCCCGGCAACCCAATCAAAATATTGGATGGTGGCCAAATCACCCGCCGCGTATCTGGGTCATCTTGAAAAATTGATTTGACACTTATCGCAGACGCTGCGGACTGCGGCAGGCCCGTGATGACCGTAACGTGCAGTGCAGCCATCTAGTGTAACGACGCGTTATCACCGATAAAGGGCGAGATCCCCGTGATAGTGCCCCTTCACATTCAGCTTTTCGCCAGAAAAAAAGCATCTTAATCTAGGTCCGGTTTTCGCGCTGCGAGCATCTGAGAAAAAAGTAGGTCGACGGATCTCTCGAGAGCTCCTCGGCGCTATCGTCAAAGGGTGGCATATCTGCGGCACTAGAAACGCTAAGGAACGTGTATATAACGGTCAAGCACATGTCAGGCGGAAGTATGCCGGATGAATTTTTTAAGATGGAACTGAATACTCTTTTGTGATTGCGCTAGTCAGGTGAAGTTTGTCGCTCGACGATTTGACGCTGCAACGATAAGATGGCGAGTGGTCACTATCCTGAGTATGACGCACAATTCAGCGAACCGTATCTTTATGTAGTTCGTTAGCACCGTCGCGCGTCGTAGTGTCTATCCTAATTCCTTGAAATAATGTCGGCTATCATCGGAAATTTGGATGGTCGTTATCAGTGGCCTACATGAGGAGGTGGCACGTGCGGTTTGATGCGAACTGTATATTTTATAAAATCACGAGATATTATATTCGACTGGCCACAAACAATGGGTCTTTTGATGATTTCTTTAGTTGTGTAGTAATAATAATTATACGGCACTAAGCAATCAGAAGTAATACACTTAGTAGCATTTACGCAGCTTGAGACTTTGCGCAGAATATTTCACCACGGTGCTCCAATGCGAATTGGTGCAGGGAGGAGTTAGTGGCCTATTCGATGCACGAAAGCGCCCATGAAATTTTACAACCAGCGTTTGACCACCCACAGGCCGACACATACTACTACTGATATTACTAATTACTGTAATGTTAGTTGTAAGATTCTGAAGTAAACAAAAAACTTTTGCAACGCCCTGTGGATGGGTTTTAGTATGTATTTTTTTAACCATAATCTGATACATCTTCAACATATCTGATGGCTGAGGAACTAGACCGCCTCCCTGCCACTATCGGCTTCCACAGTAGCTACGGACCTCCCTGTAGCCATGTATGTGTAGGCCTGTCGATGGGTGACCGGTGGCAAATTTCATGGGCGTTTCCTTGCTTCCGAGGGTCTGTTAGGCCGTTGTTGTTGAGTATTGGTGCCTCTTTATTTGCCGTATGTTCCGTGAAGCACGTGTAACGTATCGGGTCGGTGTTTGCAGACAGAAGAGCCGGGCGGGCGCGCAGGGAGCGCCCGCGCTGGTGGCCGCCGTCCCGGCCAAGGGGCCCGACGAGGAGAAGATCAAGCAGATCCTCGCCAGGACCGGCTATACGTTAGATGTTACTACAGGTGAATATATAGCTAGCCATAGACGACCGTTTGCACGGGGAGCTGCAGGAGGTCTAGAGCATATTCAACCACGCTGCTCCAATGCGGATTGGTAGAGGGGTTAGTGGTCAACCCAGTGTCGAATGTTCTCAAGCCACCGAAGGTCTTCGACAAGGCTTAACGTCTGTTTCCAGCATTGAAAACAACCGGGACCGACGGCTTTACGAGCCCTCCGAATCACGGTAGCGTCCATGAAATTTTGCCACTGGCGGTCACCCATCCACAAACCGACCGCGCCCGTCGTTGCTTAACACTTTCGATCACATTGAATCGAAGCGAGCCATTGGGCTATGGACGCCCATCGCGTATCTATTTAAGTATGTAACTGTAACAGTGTCGAAGGTTCTTAAGCTTATCGAAGGTCTTCGACAAGGCTTAACGATTGTTTTTAGCATTGATAATCGACGCGAGCCATTGCTATGGACGCTGCTGGGCTGCTGTGGGATGGATAATGTATGATGTACCTACTTCTTAATCGTGTCTTCACTCAGGGGCGGAAACCTTTGAAGGTTTTGGGAAAAACGTTATAAACAATTAACAAAATCATGTTAACCTTCATCATCATCACAACCCTTTCTTTGTCCCACTGTTGGGCACGGGTCTCCTCTCAGAACGGGAGGGAAAAATCATGTTAACCATGGGAAATAACCTTAACCATGGGAAATAAATTTACGCGTCCGGTCTGCCGCTGTAAAGAATCAGATGGAGATGTGGAATTACAGTGTCGGAATACCCACTGAAAGCTACCGACAACCTATGCATGAAATCATTTTGTGGTTCTAATATTTTGATGCGAAAACCCTTCCTTATTCAATTGAATTCACATACGTTTATTTTAAACGTTGCAGTCCAGCGAATATAATATAAATATTTTGAAGAGCCCCTTGTTTGACGCAAATATTGACACGCGACAACGTTACGTTTCAGGCCAACGAAAGTATGGGGGTCCGCCGCCGGGCTGGGAGGGGGGCACGCCCGGCTCCGGCTGCGAGGTGTTCTGCGGCAAGATCCCCAAGGACATGTACGAGGACGAGCTCATCCCGCTGTTCGAGCGCTGCGGCACCATCTGGGACCTCCGCCTCATGATGGACCCCATGACCGGCACCAACCGGGGATACGCCTTCGTCACGTTCACTACGCGCGACGCCACCCAGCGTGCCGTGCAAGAGGTAACACCACACCCCGCTTCGCCCCACCCCCGGCGAATGTGCTGCCCTCTGTTCGAACTTCTTTCTAAATCTACCCTCCCTTGTATAGTCGATGTTGTGACTTTTTTTTTACTACCCTTTTTATCTTTTTTTGATCGACGTAATTTTGTTATCGCTTTGCGTTAAGTACAGAAAGATACCCGAGCTAAGTCATCTCGTTGTCGCTAAAACGCAGTGTAGTTTGAGCGTTCATGGTCTGTAATTTGTGTCATAGTTACCGAAGTTTAATTATCGACAAGACGCGTTTTAGAAATAAGTTCGCGCATAGGATTAAAAATGGGTGTTGTTTCTGTTTAGAGAGTGGTAAATTTTCTTCGTGCAGTCCGTTTTGTGTGGGCTTCTTCTAGTTAATTTAATGTTGCAATCGTCAGCTTCGCGGCCATGTGGCCCTAACTATTTAATCATTAAATTTATTCTAAATCTTACCACCCTCTTAAACAATTGAGCAGCAGTATCAAACTCGGTATTGCTGCTAAAGTAATGTGGCAAAGATTGATGCCGGCTTTCGAAATTATTCAGATTTGTGGGACAAAATCATGTCGTATGATTCTATCGCGTAAGATCTGTCAATCGAAAACAATTGGCAGTGCCCATTGTTTTTGCTCATATCCCGAATATATCCTGCTTGACTACATACTTTTACTTCCGCGCTGCTGACTTGTTCACGTGTAGTAGTTGCACCTACTTTTCTATCTCCTTGAACGATCGCCCGTAAGTCGCTAACACGCTGTGTCGACCCCGACTCGAGGAGGCGAATGTCGACGGTCGCCATCAGTCTTTGCGCACACGGTGGATGTTGTCGAGCACATCTGTTGCGAACGCAACATTTCCAGCACAATGTATTGCAATATCAACATCCCTACAATCTTATCGATTGGTCTCGCCAAATTATTGTGTCTGAACATGCGAAATGAAATAACATCTAGTTGTGTGATTGGTGACATATGAATCTGATACAAAATTCTAATTTGACGTCTACTTTCCAGGTGACTCGCCGACTGTTATAAGTATAATCCCTTGAAAGATAAAGAATCACAGCACGTTAGCTGCTAACAGTTTGGGCATTTCGCCTCTTGTACCATATTTTTGGGCGGAAACATCACAGTTTATCAACATCTTGTGACACAGAAATATTATTCAAAATTGGAAATGAAATGATGAGCATGATGATTTTGACCCAATCGAAGTCCTCAAACTGTGGCGTCACTTGCAAAATTACTCTATTGCATTCATCCGCTGGTACTTTTGCAAGTCCCTATCATTTGCCTGTCGAATTGATTGTATTCACAGACACTCTTGGGAGATTTAGATTTAAGCTTTATCATTTAAAAGCATGATATTAATATTCCACCGACGTTTGTCCCTTTTGCATCAGATCGTTAAAGCTTATTTAGTTTCATGATTATGTAATTGATCTTTATGTTTAATAAACACATGATTTTAAATAATTTTTCCATCAGTTTGTTTACCATTTCAACGAAAACAATACACATTCGTTTTATCATTACCGTATCGTGTGAATGTCCATATTCGTTTGGTCTGTACCTACGGCTCTGATGCACCAGGGTTCACGTCTCACTTATCTGTAATCACTGAACTGTGTAAATGTGCAAACATAACACCTTAAACTGATCTCGCCTCGCTTGTCCCGAGACATCATCCCGATCTTACTTTGCACCTCGTTCAATTTTAAGTTGCTTTCATTTTTATTTTACCATCACACTTTATTTCGCTTCTTTTTATTTTCACTTCATCAACCGGTCCACTTACAGGGTTAACTCTTAATTGGCTTCAAAAAAGTTCTCCAACTGAGAATTTGATATATCTCAGGCTCTCCTCTTTGCTCCGTCAACACTTTCGGCTTATCATTCAAAGTCAGTTAACTCATCTCGATTGGCTCTAACCGACTCGCCGCCGCGCCTCGCGCCCCGCGCCCCGCGCGCCGCTCCGTCGACCGGCTGAACCGGCTCCACAGATTCCAAAATTGCACCTTTTCAAAATTTTTCCCTTGTTATTTTTCCCACAGCTCGATAATCACGAAATAAAACCAGGGAAGACTCTGAGAATTAAGATTAGCGTACCGAATCTGCGACTTTTCGTCGGCAACATTCCCAAGTCTAAAGGCAAAGAGGAGATACTGGAAGAGTTTGGTAAATTAACAGGTAAAGTTTGAACCGAATGAATTAAGGAGTTTAGAGTTGTTGGGTTGAGTGCGGTGGGCTTGGTGTGGACCGCTGAGGGTGCCCCGCTTGCTCCCGCTTGTCCCTCCCGCTCCCGCTTGTCCCTCCCGCTCCCGCCGCCCCCCGCTCCCCCCCGCCGCCCCGCGGCCGGCCCGCTCCGGCCGCTCGGCCGCTAGCTATCCTCCATCCAATTGTTCTTGCAGCTGAATGATTATGAAATTCGAAAGGGGAAAAAGATTGGCGTTACGGTTTCCTTTAACAATCACCGTTTATTCGTGGGGAATATCCCTAAGAATCGAGATCGGGACGATTTGTTTGAGGAGTTTACTAAGCACGCACGTAAGTCCTTGTCGAATTCATAATATGTGGTATTGGTGGCGCGCGCCGCGCGGTAGTGTTAGCCTAAGGCCTCGCCTCGAGAATCCGCACCGGCTGGCGTTCTCTAGCATTAGACTTGTTCGGTGCCGTATATGTTCTCTGACTATCGTTTGATTTGCTTCATATTTGTAGCGTTAAGGAATGAATTTGAGCGATGGGTTGGAGGGAAGCTTTTTACCGTAAATTCCGTGCGCCTTGGAAGCTTGCCGGCACTCTATTGATGTTGTATGATTGCAGCCGGACTCGTAGAAGTAATAATATATAGTTCGCCCGATGACAAGAAGAAAAATAGAGGATTTTGTTTTTTGGAATACGAGTCACACAAGGCGGCGTCATTAGCTAAACGTAGGCTGGGGACCGGTAGAATAAAGGTGAGGCTTTTCCCATCAGGTTTTTGAACTAGTACTAATAAAAAATGGTACAGATTTCGATCTTCAGTCATTACATTAAAACTCAGCTCTGCAATAGATTTTTAATATGCTTTATCTACGATGAAAAACGTCGCGTCGACACCGATTTATTCAACCTATGAAGTATATGAGAGTCCTAAGCCAAACTGTGAAACAATCCACTGAGCCTCTTCGATCACAGAATATAAATATGGATACAGAACGTTAGCGCAACTCGTGTCACCACCAAAAGCACTCACAATTCAAAAAGAGCTACATATTATTTTTTGCTAGTCCTAAGTTGTTGATAGAGAAACCAGTCGAATATCTACTACTCGGCAGTCACAAGTCCGCTTCTATAATTTCTATGCCGAAAGTGGCTGACATGTCCACGTCAACAGCGGCAGAGCGTAATCGCATTTGAATAATAATGAAATATGAAGTTCTGCATGCATCTAGTGTTTCTTCCGTGATCAAAGATAAAGAAGTAATCTGCTGAAGAAAAGAAAGTAATCTGCTCGATTTTTGCCAATGGCAAGAGATCTGCTCGATTTTTGCCAATGGCAAAAGATGTTCAAACCATCTGATTATTTCATACTCGTATAGAAGTTGACTATGTTGTCAATGCAGCGTGACATCAGACCTAAAACTGGATTAAATGTAAAGCAGTTTTGTAGCAAAAGTCTTGCTGTTTCTTAAAACCGGTATTTCTAATTTTCGGAACAAATATGCCGAAAAACATATCGTTGTCTTAAACAAACAAAACAAGCTAACCTTAGTCTCATCAATTTGTTTTTGCACCAATGACTTAAACTATTACATGAGTCACTGTAATGTTTTTTTTGATGTAGGTATGGGGCTGTGATATAATAGTGGATTGGGCAGATCCCCAAGAAGAGCCCGACGAGCAGACTATGAGTAAAGTGAGTATTGTAGCTTTCTTTAAATTGTATTTAATTAAGAACGGGGTATGACGCTCTGGGACCAGATTCTCGCGCTGTATACAATGTCACCATAAGACATTTTCTTCTGGAGTACCTTGAAAGGCTGATGGATGGATGGATTTCTTAAATTTTATGAAAAATGTTGCCAAAATGTCTACAGGATCGAACGTAATATTAGAAATTAGACATAGAATTCTCGGTAATATTAGACATTTTCTTTTTCTATTACAATTATTAAAATGTCTTCTCGATATACATTAAGTCGAAGTTCGACATATTATTGTCTACGCGAGAATTGCGCTCTTGGTACCTATCTTGTCTTAGTACCTCATTCACTTTTTTTATTCGTTAATGTTTTTCACTAGCTCATCTTTTGTTTTAGCGGCTTGTATTGTTATTTAATACCTATTTAAGAAACCATTTAAAAATTATCTATTTCTGTAATATAAAATATCTATTATTTCATTTACCATGGGAGTCTTATTGATTGGTAAAGAGAAGAGTTAATACCCCATTTAAGTAGTAATAAATGCCGCTAGAATTATTACCGTGCATAAAAAATATATCAATTTTATATTTTTAAATCTACTACTAGCGCCATCTATCAGCGTAATAAGTGACTATTATACGTCTTTCTGAAACTAAATATTTTTTTAATACGCCTGTAATGACTGAAGACTACTACCTATTGAAAATTAATTTACAAACGCAATGAGAAAATCCAATCTCTGCTCATAAAGTCGGGAAATCTGAAAATATATACAACTTATGTATATCTATTTTTGCCCTCTACTAACTATTAAATTTTTCAAATCGCGACGATTCTTTCTTTTTCTAACCACCATCCCGTAATTTGGGGTCGGGTCTCCGCATATTTCGGCGCCAGGCGCACCGTCTTGGGCTATTTGTTCTTGCACCTGATATTTCATAAGGTCTCTTGTCTTATTTAGTTATATTTGTATTCATAGGCTTTAGTAAATTTTGTTTTTTGTATTACTCTTAATGTCTTAAATATTCTGTTTAACTATTATGATTTTATGTGACTCTTTGTGCTGTTGTGTTTTGTATAAATAAATAATTAATTAATAAATTAATGCTATATTTGACCACCAGGTCAATGAACGATGACGACAACGACACTGAATAAAAACGTACTTAATCTGTTTCACAGGTAAAGGTGTTATACGTTAGAAACTTGACCCAGGAAATCACGGAGGAATCGCTGAAGGAAGAATTTGAACGTTTCGGGACCGTTGAACGCGTTAAGAAGATTAAGGATTATGCATTCGTCCATTTTGAAGATCGAGATTGTGCTGTTAAGGTATTTCAATATTTTTCCACAATTAAAAAAGGAAAAGTTATCCGTTACTAATGACTTCAAAATGCTGATTTGTATAGGATTTTTATTGTATCTAAAAATATTATGGTAATGGGGATTGAGCTGCAAAAGAATGCAAAAGGGTTGGGAATGATTTTCCCAAATTTTAGTTTTATATATTTTGTCGAATTTAAGCTTTAATAAGCATACCCTGTCTGAAATTCCAGTAGAGAGCTTCTACATTGGTTTTGTATTTCTTTTGGATTAGGAAGCCTACTCCCCGTTGCCCAGTATTTCCTCCGATGTGGCAGAA
>DWTT01001459.1:0-11668 GCA_018250895.1 Carterocephalus mandan | reverse complement strand
AAGCCAGTTATTTTCGTTTCATCTTTCTATTTCGCATTGAACAGTGTGGTGTCGCGACAATTATTTTTGTTGAGTGTATACAGGTTTTTTGTACATAATAAATAATAAAAATAACAGTAACAATAACTTGTAATAACTTATATATCCAATAACTTCGTTCCATCCGGGTGTCACCGGGTGACACCTCTCAAGTTTTTTTTTTTAATTTTTACACTAAAACTTTTATTCTATTAAATCACATTTGAAGTTTTAACCACATCAATCTACTGTATACTCACGTGACTCTGAACACCCCTATATATCCCAATATAATTGGTGTGTTTAGATTGTTAGATAGTTGTTACTACGAAAAATAAAGTTCTGGTTATACATTTTTTAAATAAAATTGAATATAATTTAGAATTCCAACAAAGATAGGTATTTAGATGTTTTTTAATTATTGTCGTCAGAAGTTCACACCAAAAGGTTGGACACAGCGAAAAGTGCGAAATAAAAACTATTCTACTATAAAATAAAAACATTATTCTCTTAGGTAGAAAACACGCAGAATAGAGAAACACTACATGCTCAAGTCAGATCTCATTTATAATAATAACCATAAATTCTCTTTACAGGAAATCTACTACTGAAGATGACGCGGAGACAAGAGTGTAGTACCACATAATAGTACAAGATTTCCAATGAATCTCAATTAGCTAATTAATTTATTTTTAACCTACGTAAAAGATTAATAATAATTAAGTATTATTATGTAGCTGTTCACTTAATAAAGACTGTCTGTAACTGGTACCCACTGCCATAGTGTTGTATTTAACGGCTATTTATTTCAATGTTTTGACTATGCTTTAAATAGTTAATATGGTCTTGCTATAGGTATGCTAAGATAAGGATAGATTTAATTTTTTACGCATTGACATTATAAACCCAATACATACCTACTCTATAAGAGTGAATTAAAATTTCAACTATTTAGCTCATAGATCATGAATTCTACTTAAATAATAAATGCGTAAATGGAATACTTTTACAAAATTCGTAATGGTTTTGGGTTCTGTGGTAAAAATATGTAATCAGTTTCGAAAATAAATTATGATTATAATAAGTATATCTGATTTTTATGTATATGTCATGTTGGTAGACAGTTGAAATTCAACTACTTACAACTTCGTATAATTTTGTAAGAGCAATATTTGCAAAGGCATATTATGCTTATATTTGAAAATAGGGGGGAAAATATTCTACGAGGTAATATCGTTGTGGGTTGAACGGGCATGTATTTGTTCGCATTAGGAGTTATTGTGGTTATAAGGAACCGGGTCTTGTGCAAACTAGACTACAGTCTCTGCGACATTTTGGAGACGATTGGTAGTACTTTAGAACGATACAAGTGACATCCAAAGTCAGTCATGTAAATAAATTAGATTAGAATAGAAACCTTATTAAAAAAAAGCTATATGCAAGATTATATCGTAATTATTTTTATATAAGATACCAAATTATGTTCGACTTGAACTGGAGTTTCTCGTAATAAACTGAAGTAGAGCAAAGTCAACGTTGATAGCAAATAGAGTAGGTAATGAAGAGAATTATTTGCGATGTATGTATATAGTATTACTGGAGTGTTGTGTGCATTTTGAACGTTTTAACGAAGAGTCCACCTATTTTGTAAATAAATAGACTTTTACACTTCGTAGTTTTAAATTAGTTTAAATAGGGAAATATTAAGCAAGCTTTATTTGAATATTTCCTAGTGTCACTTTGCCATATTCTTTACAATCTGTGTTTGTAGTGCACAGTGCTGTGTAGTCTGATATGATTAGGAAGATTTTTTTGAGAAGCTTCAAGTTATTGAGGTATTAAATAGGAAAAGAACTAATTTTACCAGTTATTAAGGAAAAGTGAAATTAAAAGCACCAAGATAATAAAACGGTTGAATTAAATTATGTATCTACCATCGAGTTTCAAATTAATTTTATAGGTAAGTATGTCTATTGTCTATTATAGTAATTTCTTCATATTGTACCCCTGAAATAAATGATTATGACTCGGCAATCAATCTGAAATCAGCTCACTTAACGCTTACCTATAATATTTTCATAGTTGGTAGGTACTTTAATATTATATTATTTACTAATTTATTGTATTCGGCAATTTTCGCTCAATAAGACATTTCTACATTCCCTTTTGTGTTAGGAACCATCAGTTTTGTTTTTAAAGTGGTACAACATAATGTAACGTCTGAAATGTTTATATTGAAATACAATATTTTATTGCTAAATTGCTTGTTTTCCTTCTTTCTACCAAATCATCTTACCGTGTATATAGGTACTTAAATTATTAAAACCTTGGACAAGGCATACGTACCAAGAACGTAAGGTTGCCAGTTACGAAAACTTAAGCAATATAAATATTTGTTACGGGCGGCCGTCAGCAGATGGGTTTGCAAACTCATGGAGAACCAGGCATGCAGGTTTCACAATGTTTCTTTCACCGTTTAACAGATGACATTTAATTTCTTAAATGGCAAGTCATGCATGCTGCTTGGATTTGAACCCGGACCACTCGAGTTAGCGGCGATAGCCTCTGTTACCGCAAAATAGATTTGATAAGATAAAATCATCTGATAGAATGTTAATACAATATATTTGATGTCACATCAGTTATGTAACCTATGAAACAGGGTAATTGAAAAATAAAAACGACTAAATTTTGTCTATTTAATCATCAACATACATAATATCTACATTTGCACAAATATTTTACTTGGAAACCCTTCATTAACGGCTCTTTATAATAAAATACTCTTATATAGATTTGTTCCGTGTGTCTACACGTTTAGCGCTGACGAGTCGACCAAATACACAAAAATATCTGGCATTCAGGTCTATACCTAACCACTTTAGGGATATGAATTTACAAGTATAATAAATTTGTGTGTTCCTTCAAAATACAAGGAAGTGAACTAATATTTACAAGTGGTAATAACAATTAGAATTTATTGAAGAAAACATACAGGGTAAAGTGAAGTAGTATACTTAGTTCGTACAGAAAACATTACGCGGAAAACATGGTTATCTTCCAAACAGACACAGAGAAATTTACTTGTGCGGGATAATATTAATAAAAAATATTACAGGCGTCCAAGTAAATAAATTATACATACTACCACTAAGCACCAACAATAATTTTAAACAACTTCAATAATACTTCATGTTATTGTTAAAAAAATCTGTGTCATTTGGAAAATATTATAAACCTGAAACTGTCATATTTACATTCACCGGCAATTGACCAATCAAAGCTTTCAACAGAGTTGTATAAGATTTCATGGAATGTTTAAGCCTTACACAAAATGACTCGATACAACATTGAATGATATAATGTATCTTATCTCAATAACTGCTAAAGAACGAGATACCAATTTAGAATAATTGTACTGCTAATTAAATATTGTAATTAGAAATTTCAATGTGTATCTAGTCAATTCAACATCAGGACATTATGATATGGCATTTGTTACATGCAAGTCGATTGGTTAAAAAAGTTATCTAAAACACTCCAATGCAATCCAGACATGTTCCACTAAACACCTAAGTCTAAGCACGAATACATAATTATTTTTGTAGGCAATCTTGATTTGCAAAGATTAAAATTATTTATAATCAATATTTAGCCACACTTAAAAGCAGTATTAAACTTCGAAATTTAAAATTATTAATATACATTCTGTGATTTTATCAGAAATGTTGCAAAAATATTAATTTGAATGAATAAGAAATAATTGAGATAAAAGGTATTTTATGTTTAAATAGAATAGTTAGAACTAAGTATTTTGTTATTACTGCTAGTTATGGTGGTCACACTTTTAAACATACAATACATTATACATGTGACCATTTGTGAGCAGATAACTGTGAGGTACTCTTATTAAAAATATGTTTAACATTTCAGTTGATTGATAACAGTTATCATACAACGAGCATGTCATAGACATAGAAGACCATAAGAATGTGCTAAGAACAGATGTTGTACAGAACTTATGTCATCATGATTATTATGATAAATTACAGAAACACATCAACAAAACAGTGTGATTCAGAAATACTTAAGTCCAACACTTATCATATTAAACTTCAAAGCTTTACTCTTTGATTATATTCATATATTTATGCAGCACTGGATCTTGGTTTGCAGGTCAAGGTTAGGTTGGCAGGTTCTCCAGTGCTTTATTTCCTGAAAATTGGCAAAATCAGAATCAATCATCAGAATCATCATAAGAATCATCAGAATACAAAATTAATTAAAATGGTTAATTTAAAATCTACAAATTTAATAATTAGGTTGGTTGTATTCTTATTTTGATGGAAATGATACAGTATTATTAACAAAAATTACATAGACATAGTTCATTTATGATTGAGAATGTTTTCATCATACATACAATAAAATAAATGGCATGCATCATTATTTTAAAGCTGTATGTGTATTAAGAAGTTAAACAAAAATATAATAAGGAAATCAGCTATGTTTAGAGCCCATGATACCAGGCACAAATCCTGACTCCAAGCTACTACTAAGCATTTCAAGTTAGAAAAACCCAATAACACTTGTCCTATGTGGTGAATTTAGCCTTCTCACACTTATCTTGAGGCAACTCAACAGTCAGGCAATAAATGGGTTGTGAAGGGGTCTGAATTTACTTATGACTGCAATATGAAAATTGGATGAACCATAATCCCTTTTAGGATGGTCAAAGTCTTTGACAGCGACAAATTCTGATTCTAATGCAGGGCAATTGTAGATCGTAAGCAAGCCCAATATTTGAATACAAATAATCTAATCTTGGAAAATATTAATATTAACTTATTAAAAACTAATTATTGTATAGTAATTTAACAAAAATCAAAATGATTTACGGAACTATTGATTCAAGATGATAAAAGAGGTTCATACTTACACTTAAATTCAAATAAGTTTTCTTCTTAAGTTATTGGTTGCCCATTTTGACCTTTGACGTCATGTAAATTCCAACAATCAGGCCAAAGAGACCAATGGCAGATCCAAAAATCTCTACAATCAGGATCTTAACAAAAAGGGCAGCATTAGCAGCGTCCGCTAGCGCCGCACCCGAACCCACGATTCCGACGGCAATCCCGCAAAACAGATTCACCAATCCCACGGATAATCCAGCTCCAAACATCACATAGCCAGCCATCCAGTTTTGCTGCTTGATGGTAATATCCATTAGTGGTTCCGTGTATCTTTCGAGCATACCTGACAGCACAATTGCAGTGATCAAACCGTAAATGGCCACGGCTTCACAGAAGATGACGGAGATCAAATTTTTCGTCTTGATTCTGGGGGCTTTCACACCTCCGCCCACTATGCTCACACCGGTCGTATGGATGCCCATGGCAGCGCCTACAACGGAGAAGGCCACGGAGAACGCAATTCCCAGTGTCGCCCACATGTAGGGCGACGTATTCTCCAGGAACCATCCGAAACTTATCTGCTCACCCTTCCCGTTGAGAAGATAGTACAGCGAGAATATCGGTATGGTGATCCCCACGAGCAGCACAAAAAGGTAAGATAAGAAGTATCTCATCTTGAATTAATTGATGAGTCAATTGGAGCTGTTAAACCTCAAAATCCCGTGAGGGAAGGCCTTTTTTTCTCCAATTTCTACCTTGACAGAAAACTCAAAACCAAGAAGTCTTGTGATCACAAGATGTCAGAGACAAGGAAAATGTTGCCAGTGTAAAATATGAGTATGATCTATGCTGCTATCTTGACAAACTTATTATGTTTGAGTTCAATAAAATTGGCGGCAGGCGCGGATAAATAATGCAATGTAATTGGCTATTTCTAAGTCAAACTTTATATTCATGGGACGCACATGCCCGTAAATCGGGAAAGTGGCTGGCATGAAAGTTACTGGAATGTACGAGTAACTACCACACTGCGGATACATTTGCAAGTAATATGTCATGGAAGTTGTTCCCGTGCATGCCAGTATTACCATCGCGTATATACAGGACAGTTCGTGAGAGAACTCGTAACTATTTTTGCGCGTCAAAAATGGATAACAATGGAAGTGAATACTACAGCCCGCTACTGGCATGTCCTTAACTGTCGCGTCTGTTCACACGTGCCAGTTTGGCAACTCCCGCGACCCCTACCTCAACGGGCATACAAGTAAATCAAATGTTGTTGTGATAGCTACATGTAAGCCAGTTACAGGCATGCCAGTTAGCGAATACACATGACAGTAGCTGACACGTGCAAGGAGCTGGTATGCTAGTGTGCAAGCTACGGGCATGTGTATACCCAGCTATATGCAAATATTTTCCAATGCGGAATCGGCGGTGATCTACGGGTTGCTAGCTTAAAACCATTCTTGGATGGATTTGCAATTCAGTTGAGTTACAATCGTTTTATCTTATTTTCTCAAAATACCTACCTCTTCCTATAGTAAAATGAATTTTTTAAACTTTTTAATTATTTTTTTCCGCTATGATACATTTTTAATTAAGTTACCTACCATAGTTTAAGTATAAAGAACTAAACCATTTACAAAATAAACGTTACCTAAAGCCAGGCCTTGTGGTGTGGCATTGTGCTTATTTTTTTTATTTTTTTTGGGATTTTATGACCTGGTATTTGCACCTTTAGGTCATCTCTTGCATTGTGCTTAGGATGCTGGCAGCAATGCACCGCTGAATAACAAGCTAGAGATTGCTGCTATCCTCAAGGAGTTTGGGTACAATATAGTACCCAACTTCTTTGATGGAAGCGCATGGAGACAGAACCAGTGTCTTGTCTAGAAACGGCTAAAACTCTAGCTCGGTCGTGTTTTCCTTGCATTGTTCAAGGATTAAATTGATTATTGATCTTATTACCTTTTAGACTGGCAATTCATATCAGTCAAAATTACTGTCAATGTCAACTTTGTCAACTATTATCTACTTCTCGTGAATTGTCATGTCGACAATGTCGTCATGTCACTCATTTGAAAACAATAGAAAATAAGGAGAGAAAAATATATTTCCTTTTTTTAAATATAAATAATAACCCATAACTATTTGGTTAAACCCAAGATTTAAATCAGGAAATGCAGCATTCTATTACGGGAAAATGGTGTAGAGAAACCATTATGAAGTCAGCATTCGAAAATGCTGTCCGCTTACGCCAAGTTTATTGTTCGACATTCCTACCTATTTCTTTTTTCCATAAGTGTTATAGCTACCGTTTTAACAGTTATTCCACTAATATGCCATCATCTACCGTCATTCAGCGACCCAATTGTGGGCTTCGAAACTCGTGGTACTATTTTGGCACATCGATTTATTGCTTGGGAGAATCTCATCGAAGAAACGAGACCATCACGGCGCCTCGCAGTCAATCCTAAAGATGTAAAAGACCAAATCCGAATGAATCGAACCTATACTAATAAGGTAATGTATGATAAAACTAGGTCGGGTCGCGGGCGCCCCAAAAAAGAGCATAAGAAGAAAAAAATAAAAAACAGCACCAGCTTTGCAAAAACGTCTTACAAGTCGCCAAACACCAATTTTTCAAATAGACATGTCCATTGGAGCTTTGGGAAAAATGTATCATATGAAGATGAAAACACTGTTTACCTAAAAGACCATACCAGGCGACAGTGGGTGTCTCTTAAAGGTATGCAAAGAAACAAACCAATATATCACAACTATGCATCTGGTGTTTGTGGATCACCAATTCCAGATTATGCCCATCTTGTAGTTACAAGTTCAGTTGGCACTTCAATGTTAACATTTGCAAATGTGGATAAAGTCTGTCGAATGCAGTCCTTCCTCGTTGAAGTCGGTGAGTATGAATATTACAACTTATGCCAGAGATCAGAGAGAGCCGAGGACATGTGTTGTCCAATATGGAGTGTACCTAATTACATAGCTTTAATATCAGGAAAAGACTCATGTGTGAATTTAACTGAAGCGGATGTTGATAGAACTGTAAATATTCTTAAGAAATGTGCTGGTTATTTTCATAATTTCACACTAATGGCTTCATGTGAGTTGGATAGGTGTAGTGTGCCAAAATATTGTTCTCAATATGATGCAGTGTACAATCTCCTATTTTACATGATTAATAGTCAAGCATTTTCCCCACCAGACTACTCAATTGAGTTTGTTAAGGACACAATGTTATTTCTGCCCTTACCGAGTGGCAGTATGGTTATGCCTTATTACCAAAAACTGCAAATTACTAATCTATCTTATGATACCCTTGTGATTCCTGCCATAGATTTTGGATTGAAAAATGCATTATTTGATTTATGGATCATACAAGATACATGGCTTATAGGTCTTGGAGGAATATTTGTTTTTATGTCTGTATGGATTTATACTAAGTCCATAGTTCTTACTTTGCTGTTGTTTACAGCAATAACATATTCTCTTGGTATTGCCTACTTCATGTATATCTTTGTGTATAACTTGGAATTTTTTCCTTTTATGAATTTACTAGTTGTAGTTGTTGTATTAGGGATTGGGGCAGATGATGCATTTCTTTATGTGAAAGTTTGGAAAATGATTAGTAAGCAACTCATGCGTGATAATATTGCAAGTCAGGACAATGGTTTGACTGATATTAAAAATGTTTCCAGTGCAGGGGAGACTATCCTGGTCCAAATACTTTTGGAAACCTTAAAGCATTCAGTTGTTGCCATCTTTATTACTTCATTGACAACTGCAGTTGCGTTTTTTGCCTCCTATGTAAGCTATATTCCAGCCATTAATTGTTTCAGCATTTTTGCTGGAACCGCTGTTCTAGTTAATTTTGTATTAATGATAAGTATGCTGCCAGTATCAGTATTTATTATAGACGTAAAACTGTGTATAGGTAGAAAAAGAAAGATATTAGAGGTAATTTGTAAAGCTATTGACGAGATTGGAGAAGATATCAGAATTATATTGAATAGATTTATAATAACATGTGTTACAAGATTGCATATAGGGTTGGTAATATTATTGGGTGCTATAGGGATTTGCAGTATTGTTGTGGTTTTTTACTATCCTGGACTTCAGCTGCCTGATTCAAAGCAGTTTCAACTTTTCCAGACATCACATCCTTTTGAACAGTATGACATTCAATATAGAGATAGATTTTTATTTGAAAGATTCAGTAAAGATATTGGAAGCAAAATGCCTCTTAGGTGGATATGGGGTATTAATGCCATCGACAATGGTAACCATATGGATCCTGCTTCTACAGGTCATCTTATCTTTGATCAGAATTTTTCTATATCAGAGTCTGAATCTCAAAAGTGGTTGCTAGAATTTTGTGCAAGAATAAAGAGTCAACCATTTTATCAGCATACATTGGGTCCACTACTACCAAATTGCTTTATTGAAAGTTTTAAAATGTTCATGAGTAGACGTTGTATAGATAACATAGACAAAATAAATAGGGCACCATGCTGCGAGACATCACATTTTCCTTATTCAAAGGAAATTTTCAATTTTTGTATTGTGAGAGCTATAGAATCTTTATACCAAACTCCTCGTGAGCTGTTCATGCCTGGTGTTGCAGGGCCTAAATTCTTAAGAAATGCTTACCCTCCACTCATTTCAGTACTTGTTGTTGAATTTGAAAGTGTTGTCCCGTATTCAATGTCTTACAAGGCAATGGAGCATTTTTATAATCATGTTGAGAATTGGACCCAGCATGAGTTGAAATCGGCACCACCTGGCATGCAGGGAGGGTGGTTCTTGTCTGATCTTCAGTTCTATGACCTTCAAAGAACATTAGCCAGCGGAACTTTAATGGCTTTACTGTTGTCGGCTGGGTTAGGTTTCTTAGTTCTCATTCCTGCCACATTGAGCTTTATAGTTAGCCTTTGTGCTTTATTGGCGATGATGTTCTCTTCGACTGTTACAATAGCAATTTTAGTTTTAAGTAATTGGAAATTGAATGTTTTAGAGAGTGTAGCAATATCCACATCGGCTGGGTTAGCTGTAGATTTTAGTCTACATTATGCTCTAAGTTATACAAATGCAAATGGCTCAAAATCAACCAGGGTTAAATACGCCCTATCAGCGTCGTCCGGGCCAACAGTTGCTGCTGCCATTACAACAGGGTTCGCTGGTATATTTCTTTTGCGTTCGAATCTTCTTCCATATTCACAGATAGGGACATTTTTAGCTTTAATTATGTCAGTAAGTTGGATATATGCAACATTTTTTCTTTGTTCCTTGCTTCACTTATTTGGTCCTATATCATTCAAGGAGCCGCCTATGAAAGAACGAAAGTCTGTATCTCGCGTCAGTTCAATATGTTCAGGAGTAGTACCAAATTTGGAAAGTCATGAGCTGGAACATCTGGCTGACAGTAATCGTACAAATGTCACACATTCTCACAGCCCTTCGAGTTTAAGTGCTACCACTGTTGTCTTGCACGATGACTATGAAAATTCGCTCAATAAACTAGAGAAAATAAACAGTATTGATGTTAATAATGACTGAATTTACAATCTATTAGAATTGATAGTAATGGCATAAACTGGGCATAGTTTTAGAAGTATTATTCTCAATGATGCAGTATTATTGAAATGAGTATTTTTGTAATATTTCTATATTTATGTTCTTTTTTTTTAGTACCTACTACTACTACTTACTACTACCTAGTTAAAATGTTTTGGAAATCAATATTATTTGTCTTTTGAAAGTCATCGAAACGATAATTGTGACAATAAATTATGATGTAGATAATTCCTGCACGACAATATGATGAGGAACGAGCTTAGCATGGTGTGGTCACTATATAATTATGTTGCATAACAAGATTTTTTTATTAAACGCTACCAGTAAAATTTATTTTAATAAAGCCATGGAAATAAAGTCAATTGAAAAGCACAATGTATTAAGTACATAATGAAAAATAGGATAAGTAGGTACTTGACTCATTAACAGTGTGTGTCATTGATTTACCACTGAGTAAAAGTGGTAAATCGATATTGTAGTGTATGAATAGATTGCATTTATGTTATAAAAAATTATAAGACCACGAAAATCAAATAAGATTCTTTTTAAATTTGGTACATACATTAGAGGTACCTATGTACTTATTAAATGTAATGTACCTATTTCAAGAATAATTAATGTATATTATTATGTTAAGTTAACACTAAAATAATGTATATGTCAAAAAATATATAGGTGCCATAATATGAGTTAAGAAAGTTTAAAATAAGTAAAATATTTAAAATTGTATACAACAAGTTCTCTTAGATTATTAATATTATTGTGTCTAAATAATCTAAGCAAGTTCTATACATTCTGTAGTAATATTTACTGACATGTTTGTATGCTGTACTGTGAGACACATTACTTAGGTAAAACAGATATAAACAGACAGAACTTAATTTCCCATTGTATATTTGATGTTTAAAATGTGTATTTGCATACATTACAATTTTATAAAGACACTTTCATTTGGTACTATATCTATTTACCAATATGATGAAAAGATTAATCATCATGACAGGACACGTTTATCTTTCCATACAACTTGGGCCATGAGATGTACCTCGGGTACAAAAATTGATTTTAGGAGAAAAAAATGCGTTATTTTATTTAAAAAATACATTAGATTTTTTACTGCATTTGTACCACCTAAAATTAACTTT
>DWTT01001458.1:0-11671 GCA_018250895.1 Carterocephalus mandan | reverse complement strand
GAACTGTGTTCGCTTCTACAATAAAATACCCGGAAATATTACTTGTCTCAGAGAATAAATTTAAATCTTACATTAAAAAAAACCTCATTAATAAAGCTTTCTATAAAATTAATGATTACTTGAACGATAGAAATGCTTGGTGCGATGTAACTCCAGCTCCACTTGTTCAATAATAATGTAATGTGATCAAATTATAAAAATTGTAAATTTTGAAAAGAGTAACTAGGTATAGGCCGAGTTTCTTGCCGTGTTCATCTCGGTAGCATCATCTTTGTGAACCGGCGGTAGATAAAAAATGTTATGACGTTCACTAAGCGTATACAAAATACCATAAAATGAAAAATAAATAAATCTGAATCTGAATCTAGGTATATCGGAGGAAGAGAAGTTCCACACCACCGAAATGAATATGCTGCGATGGTCCGGCGGGGTCTCGCGTTTAGATAAAATGCGGTACATAAATTCAAAGTAACCGATTTCAAAGAAAAGATGAGAGAAAGTCGTCTGCGCTGGTACGGACACGTGATGAGACGAAATGATGACCATATGACCAAGAAAGTACTCACCATGGAGGAGAGCAAAAAAGGCTGAGGAAGACCCCCAATCCGAAGGGACAACCACAACCGTACGGTGTGGCGCCGAATTACTAGGAGGGCTGACCCCAAATAAAAATGGGAATGAGCCAGGAAGAAGAAGAAGATGATAGGTACCACGGAACACTTGGAACACACTTTGACTGGGAGACTTGGCAAAGTGAACCTATCTCAACTTTTTGAATTTTATTGTAGGTGAGGTACTAGTTGTTTTACTTTCTAAATTAAATGAATTAAATGTATGTACTCGTAAAAACAATTAATAAAGTCTTATTTGATATATTTGTTTTGTTTCTATCTCTTATGCCTTTTCTGATAAAGCCTCGAACATCATAAGGTATACCTATTCACTTTACCCGGACTTCCCTTACTACCTGGATATAGTTTTTTGACGATCTCTTTCGGGAAATAGAAATAATTATGTTCGGCTTGACAGCCACTCCACGCACCACTTGCTGGTCATAACCTACTTTCTGCGAAAACTATCGAATCCAAAAAAGGGGTGACCTCAGTCATCACGAGCAGAATGTCGAATCATAATGTGTGTGATGTGTAGGACTAGCTTCGTATAGATGTTTTAGTAGATATTAGGCTGCAATAGATCATTGTGATGTGTTATATACGTATATCTCTACCTATTCTGTGATTGTGTCGAGTCCGTCTGTAATTCACAATACCTAAAACAGAGTAACGGCCAAGAGTAATGAACCTGGTATTTGAAAGAATGCTTCAAATTGTAAGCTCAAGGCTAAGGCCTACCTGCGCGGCAGATCCGCCGCTGGTAGGGCATTGTAACACCGTGTCATATTTCATCACACTCATTCACGAGCAGTGAGAGTTGTTCAGAAGAAAAACGGCTTTAATTCAGTTCGCGCATGCGGGGTGAAGTAACTGGTGGGGGGCGAAGCTCCAGTGTTTCAGGCGACCACTCGGTCGGTCGCACGTTTAGTCTCGCTTGTGACATGAAAGGGCGCGATCCTACACACGCATCACGGTGCTTCGAGCAATGCATAAATATGAACAGCCGCATGGGAATGCATGTAATGGTAAGTTCATCATTTGGCTTTACATTTTGAGACTCACCTAGTGAAAGTCGAATTGTATAGTTCAATAGCAGAGAAAGAATCGAACTGGCATTGAGAGCTGTATTGACTATGATCCTAAGTGGATACCAAAGTATAACTAAAAACACCGGTAGTTAAACCGGCACTAAGATGCAATTAATTAAAGGCAATAAAAAAGTTATTCATAATTATTTTATTATGGTCATAAAGGATAGAAAAAGGGTTAAATATCTTTATTTTGTCCATATATACTTAAGTATACTTATTAGATATTCCAATTATAATTTTTATACTCGAAATGTTTTTATAACTTGCATTGTGTACTATGTGAATGTCTATAAATATGTAGCACACAAATACCTATTTATTTTAATTCCAATTAGGTTTAGATACTATCGACATCATACAGGTTTACCTAGAAAGCAACAACGCTTACTGTAGCTTAATGATGCAATAATTCGTAGAACTTGATTGCCTAACATTTACCTACGCTCTAATTTTTAAGTAGCGTCATCATACTCATCATCTTACTGCTCTATCTACCGTGATACCACAGTTCATGTTACAATTTCGTCTTCATGTGCTGAACCTTTAGCTTTAACTTCTAAGTAGCATCATGAATAGCCATTATCTATTATGCTAGTCTTGCTTCAACAGTTCAAGTTAAGATTTCGTCGTCACATGATTACGAAATCTGAACATCCTGCCTATAGTAGATCAGTTCTAAGCTACCTTCTTGACATTAATTATTCATTTACTGTTAATGTTCATTCAAAACATATATAAAAACTATTTTTGTCTATAAATTGAAGTAAGTACATAAAGTTGCCAAAAGTCATTTAATTCAGTGATCGACATGAAGCCGTACATTGCAGTATACATGTAGGTCATAGGATTTCCCAAGTGCATGATAGCTTTTACTTAAGTACTATTGAAGAATAAAAATGCTGGCTTTATCTTAGAGTTACGTAGTACCTATGTACCTACACAAAAAAATGTTAACAATAGTAGGCGATGCACACTTAATTCTTCTGTTATTGTTATTAGTTTAGATAAATCCTAAATAAAACGATAATTTAAAAAACGGAAGTTATGTAATTTTTTTTTAAAGATGGAACAGGACATTACAGGGACTAGCAGTACGAAACAATGTAGAGTCCTTACCACTCAGCGTGGGTCTTTTGCGTGATTAAAGTATTTTTTTTAACATATATTTTATTTAATATGAGCTAAATATAATAGTATCTGTCACAATACAAACCGCAACCGCAACACAGCAAAATACTAGTTTATAACAATTTCAATTGCAATTCTTTGAAATGATTTTATGACCCGTCACCTCTACCTACTTACATAGGCTCTAAAAATAATACTTCAATCTACATTCTACTACCTACCTAGTCAGTAGGTAACGTTTTACGTATTTTTTTGTGAATATATTAAACAGAATATTCAGATTTTATAATTGAATGTAACTGAGTCTCTGTAAAGCAGAGAAGCTCTATTATTTAGATTATTATTATATTATTTACGGTTTGTTTAAATTATGTAGAGTATATTGTACCTACAGTGTAAAGTTGAAGGCGATATTTTAAATTGTAGGAGATTAAGTTAGTTTCAGGGATTTCCTTTATCTTTACCTACTTATCCCGGCCATAAAACACACTTTATGAATGAATCATGAAATCATCCTAAAAGTACCTATTGACGGCAAATTGACGGCGATCTTTATCTATAAGCAGATTAAATTTATCATGGACGCAATAATGCAAACATATTAAGAACGTAGTTATGTAGGCATCGTATGCTTGTTGGCGTATGATCATGAATACGCAGGAAACAAAATGATACGTCAACGGATGCAGTTGTAATAATAATAGTGTTTAGGAAGTTCCCTTCATTCAGTAACCAAAGAAATTTGGTATAATTCTGCGCACGCATTTGCAACTGAGACCAATTTCAGTCCAAAATGGAGTCAACAAATCCTAATCATATGAGTAAGGTTTGTGACAATAACCCTTCATAGGTACGATGAAGTGTAGTAAAATGTTATTTCTCATACAAAAAATACGGAACTTAAATGTTTTTTATATAAGGTTTTTCATACTTGGGTCTGACAGTTGTGCTGGGGTAATATAACATCGATCATGTTCAGTGTTTGTTTATTTATATTATTTAACTAGTGGAACACCAGAACCCAGTAGAATCGCTTTCGTGGAACGTGAATGAATGTTTCGTTTAGTTGCTCAAGGAAATAACCGGAAAAGCTCTACCCGTTGAAGTTCACATAGAAAAGGTAATATCGGGTTAACACGATAAAATATTATCCTGTTTATTTCAGCGGGGTCACATTTATCGCACAAATTAATAAAGTTTAACCTGAACCTAACCTAACAAAGCTTCGACTTGATTTATAGACGAAGGGCGAAGAAAATACACGCACCAATTCAACGATTTCTCTTAACGTATTATTAAGATATTTTTTCATATTTACAATTATATATTTTATTTATAATTATATTTATTTGATATTAGATTCGTATGTAAGCATGAGGGAGACCGATGTCCGTTTGATTTTATGAATGTATATTGATATGAGATCTCCATTTGTTGGGATGTCATTGTCTCAGTTAAGAATTTATGTAGCTCGAAAACAAGGACCAATATTTTCGACAAAACTGTAAGTAAGGATTTTGCCAAAGACTTATTAATGTAACGTAAAATAACAGAATAAGTACTCATTGTTACACTCATATTAGTATGAATGTTTCATGGTTTCGTTAGTAGGAACACTTCTATTGAATACTCAATTTAAATAGACTACATGTTGATCACTTGGCATGTGTTTATTTGTGGCATGTCGCGCGCGTCTATATCGTGTTCATCATTACATGATTTTTTTTTTCACATTACGCGAGCACGTGATAGGTACCTAAAACTTGATGATGTCTGCAGTATAATTTGTTTATTTCCGAATTACTTCTAATTTCTTCCATTAAGTAGGTACTTGGTAGGATTCACCAAACGTCTAAAATAGTTATGGTCCTACTCTGAAGTAGATTTAGTCCTCGAACTCAAACATTGGCAGTATTAATAAACTAATCTCAAGATTAGGATAGATCTTGTGAAAATTTTATGTGCCGGCTCACATGTAAAAAACAAAGTTGGAGTCGTATTTATGCATTCGTTCTCAGCTCAAAAAACCCATGTTTAAATCTGAACTGGATCTCAGGTTCCAGTTAGGGCATGTAGACAAATTAATGTCAAGTAGATCAATGGCGGCAAATGTTAACTATGAAAAGTTTAATAAAGCCCTATAAGTTTAATAATATATATATATAAGAATATACCCAAGAATATACCCAAAAAAGCTAATCTATATAAGTCAATATAATTATGAGAAAACATTGTGATGAGGCGGGGCGGAATTCAATTTAGTTGAGGTATAGAACCTGAGTTCTATGTTCTATGTGTATTGGGTAGATCTCAAGAAGCTGACCTGATTCTGAGGACAGATCATCAAACCTGATCTCGTTCCAGATTTTGAGATGGGTTTATTAATACGGCCCTAACAATTTGTCCGAGTAAGTACCTGTTATTGTGAATTCAACAACATTCTCTACAATTATTCTTTCAGTTTGTAGATAGGGTAAATAATAATAATTATAACGTATAAACAGGAATTAATCTGTTTACGAATGCTTAGTATGAGTATGAAAACTGCACCATCCCGCAATTAACATTGCAATAATATGGAAGTGTCACGTAGTTGAGACGATGGTAGAGCTTCTAGACTCTATGCTCGGTGGATTTGCCTTGGCAAGTTTTAAGTACTATCGAAATTTTTACCTAGTGACTGAGCGACTGATGGAAAGTAGGAATCTACTCGTACTACTTCGGATAAATCCAGGCTTGAAATTATAGTGAGGTGTGGTAAGACTAACACATGGGATAGCTCAAGACATATTCTCTTAAAGTAAACATATCTACTCGTATCTTGTTATATACTCGTATATACGATAAACAACGTTGTCGGGTAACCGACATACCTACTCATACAAGAGATTAGAAAAATTTAGTCTTACTCCATGTAATAATTTTACTGTACACATGAAAATATGTAAAAATTCAGCTGGTACTTTCCAATATTGTGTCCAGCGGATTTATGCCCGTTTGCTTACTGGATCAAATCATGTCAAATCATCAAAATGATCATGCATAATGCCGTTAGTTAAATTAAAACATTTATTTATATAAAAATACCTACCTTCTACCAACATGTCTTTGATGAGAAATTGGATTTTTGCTTCGGTTTGATTTTGAAAAGTAGACAAACATGGCATGTTGCAAATAAAGCAATTGTATCGAATCGATGCATAATTATTATTGGGGTCTACAGCAGCTAATGATTGCATTTTTACGGGCGAGGACAAACGAATGTCAATGCAAAGTCATTTCGAAGTCGAAGAGACGCATACAAGCATACCTACGTGACAACATGAAAGCCTGCTGGTTACACTAAAACTCCGGTGGAGAGTAAATACGAGTACGTTACACCTATATTATTCGAAACGCCTACGCCACTTATTTAATACTTTGCCTACGGAGACGTTTAAATACTGATAGATATTACTGCTATAAACAGAATATTTCAGAACTCTGAAATCCGTGCGAGAATGACGCATGCGTGAAATGTATTGATTGGTCCGGCTCGGAATTTGCTCCTTTGATACTTGAAAGAAATTTGTCGGAGCTACGGAGATAGAGATACTCGATGTGTATACAATCTCTTTGAGACAGCTTACTCATTAAAGTGACCTTGATTAGGTTCCCTGTAGTCATGTCATGAGTTAATGAAGCGTGTACCTACGTGACTGTCTGATGGGCTAAACAAACACGTCAGCAGCATTACTGTGTTAATTGCTATTAGTTAAACAAGAAGATCGTTAGGTATTTGAATTCTGGAAAATATTGTCCAATTAAACAATGGAACTTATTACCATTTGTTTAACAGTTCTTGCCTATTTAGCGAACGTTTTTAAAGATTCTAGTGTGTAGATGTTGGGTCACTCAAGTGACGTCGCAATCTCAGAATAACTGACCGTCGCTTCTAATTATAATTCACATATCTATCCACCGTAGCTGTATTTCCAAAGCATGTCTTGTCTTGATTACATCGTTAGTGCTGCCCTGTCATCATGGAATAATTGTATAAGCTGAATATATATGTATACGCGTTTATATGAATAACATTGCATTCTAAATATAAAATTAATAAATTGAGTAATTTACGTAGTGATTTACGTAGATGGAATGTGAAAAGTTCATATTCACTCACAGACATATCGAAGTCGCCTCTCATTCGAGGGGGCGTGGATTCAAATCCAAGCGGCAATGACGGCAACGACGACTTTTGAAAGATAAGAGCGATCTATGAAGTGAAATGTGCTGTAACTGGCAAGCATGGTCCACCACGCTTGCCAGTTACGAGTAACCCATTCCGAGACACCCGAGCCCAACAATTGGCCAAAGTTGTGGTGGTTTATAGAACGCTTTGATTATTTATAATCAAAGATAGAACGTTTACAACAAACATTCCTTATTTTGAAAATGTAGCAATTTTGTTAATACACATTTAAAACATGTACAAATTTTACTTTATGGTACTTTACTGTACCCTTCCCTTACTTTTATTTTGTGCGAAAAAAGTAAAGTGCTTAAAATATCTTCCGCCACCTAATAACACAATGAAAATCAGTTTGGTAGTTTTTGAATGTACATTGCGCACATAGAAACAGACATCTTTAATGTACAGACACAACCTCGTTGTACATCCAACAATGAATGGATGTATTTAATTGAAAACAAGGGATTTATTGATTTGTTAGATAGGAAATCACCATTCAGTCTTATAAATGTACAAGGGCAAACGATTTATTGCTCTACTTTTATCTTTTGCTGATTAGTTATTGATGGTAAGTAGAAAAAAATCCAACCACAATATCCGTTAAACATACGACGAAATACCTAGGTTCTCTTGGAAGTTTTAGTAAAGGATAAGTTGACTAAAGTGACTCAGCATAATCGTTGCGGTACGCTATGGAGCGACGTATCAGGATGTAGTATTATATGCCAAAAAATATTCTACTCAGAAACTATTAAACTGATTGTATGTTATCGATAAAGATTTTTTTATTTCATTCGATATAATTTTTGTATTGTTTCGTTGAGAAACAGGCAGTAGGTATATATTTAAAATAAAAAAAATCTTAATCGAATGCTTGAAAACCTACAATTTTTTTTTTAAATACTTAGGTATTTCACAGCTAGGGGATTCGAGAATGGTTTAGATTCACAATTTGCTCCACTGGAAAATGTTTTTTAAACACAATTTTAGTATTTTCATTTTTAACCGTCGTTCATTGACTTGAAGCGTCGCGTCACTTTGACATTTGATATGGCAGAACAACATTTGCGGGGTCAGTTAGTATATATAAATATAATAAGATCAAATCCAAATGACTGACTGCGGTCCATCCCTCATCAAGCTGAAAACCTACAAAAGCAATATCAGACTGCGTCTGTTTCCAGGCTAAACTACAGAGAATCCGAATAGATTCGATAAAACAAAGAAACAGTTTGTCTGAATAACGTCTCCGGTATCCGCGGAGTTTACGACCTGAACATCGAGGACAGCAGAAAGGTCGTTTGAAGGGCGCCGAGGACATTTCAGGCGGCGGCGGCGACGTGTCTGTCTGTAGATCTCAACGGGTACACGAGTACCACTGGTTATTCACCCCCATTTGTTGACCGATTCTTAATAGCCACATTAGTGAGTAAGAAATATTCAGAACTTATTGGTATAATTCTCTCTTCAATTTATAATGAACACAAAACTAGTCTTGAAAATAGTTTAATCAATTCCGCAGATTAGTTTGTAGACCTGTACCCAGCAGTGGGACGTCGATGGGTTGCAGCTGAAACATATTGTAACTAGTATTTTTCGTACTAAAAATTGTAAGTAGAACATTCTTATCATTAATTAATAAGTTAAATTGAGCTATTTGTATTTCTTCTTTATTAAGTATTCTAGGCAAATTTAATATCTGGCACATTGCCGATTCACCTAATTCTAGCTTATTATTCAAAACAAAATTACATATTTTGCCTAATTGCACTTTGAGTGTGTCGTAAACGTAATTCAATTATGTTTCTATAGGTAACCTAACCTATGGATAAGACCAGATCAATTGATTTATATCTCTCATTAGAATAAAATAAAATAGTGTGTCTGCGTTTATCTGTATCCGAGGTCATTAATTGATTTTGAAATATGACAGAAAATAGTTAAAGATTATAAACGTGTAATATTTTTATTAAAATCTTTATTTATTTATCCAGCAGCCATTCAGAGACAATGCTGAACACTCTACCACCTTGGTGTGTGATTTTCTAAAAACGTCTATTTAGATTTAGATCGTCCCTTTCTTGTTTCTCTGAGTTCAAACAACACAAGGAAATCATGGTTTAAATATTAAAAATTACTAATCTCCTATACTAACTTCGTTTGCCTATTCTACCACCTTTGTGGTACATTTCACATTTTCTGATAGCTTTGGTTATGGACGTTCTTTTTTTGTTACTAAGAGACGAAAACACCATGAAAACATGAATGTATCACTTTCACATAAAAATTATTTATTAATGAGAATTTATTGTATAGGATGTGTATCCAGTACAAGAAACATTAAAAATGTGGAAGAGTAAGGAATGTTTTTGGTGGCAAATATTTTTTTAATAGCAAATTGGAAAAAGCCTTGGTCCTGTAACAGATGCGAGTTTGTGGTTCGATTAAAAAGAATTCTCTCATTTAAAAGAGCTAACATACTATTTAGGTAGGTACTTGCGAAATCCTAAGCATTCCTGAAAAATAAAAGTATCATAACTTTAGTAAATATAGTGTAACCTGCAAAGACATTTTAAAGAAACGTACGTCTGCGGTATAGTTAAAAAAGTCTTTTTAGGTAAGCGGTACTATCCAAATTTAATTTATATCAAAAACCATCAGCGCCATAGATTCATCATTACTCTATACTAATCAGCGCTATAAATGTCCGGAGAACTTGCCTCATTAAATTCTTGTAAGGATGTCAACGTACAGCTGTAGGCCCTCCCCGAGGGTGGCCTGCGGAACCTAAGGAAGGCGTAAGAGCTTTCAAGGTGAGGGTCGTTTTACTTGAAATATATATATATATTGAATGGGCCTATCAAATTGCACGATAGTAAAGATTGAGCAGTCTGATGTGTTTATCTTGCAAAAGTTTTGTGATTAGGATACTTACTTAGATAGAACTGGTATTAGTGGCAATATAGCAACATTCTCTAATAATCCTTGAATCTTACAATAATGTTATAAACATATAACAAAAAGTAAATAAATGTCTTCTATCCATAAATAAATTATAGTGCAACACTATGTATTCAAGTAACATATCTTCGAGTAACCATTGTTTACTTGATAAATCAATTATTTGTTAGGTAAGTACTTCTTCCATCAGCTACATCACCCCTTTGGTTAAGTATTTTTGCACAGTATAATGCACATGACAAATAAATGCATAATAAATAGTATAAAAAGACAATAATTGAATGGAGTGAAGATTTTGAAGGCTCGGGTGTCGAATCTCTTATCCATTGATCGGTGGGCGGCGGGCGGCGGGCGGGCGGCGCCCACGTGCTCGCTCGCGCCGGGAATAGCCAGTCCGCCCCGAGCCACGGCTCACCGCACACTTATTATACCTTTTGTTTTGTTCACTTATCGTAAAAATTTAATAAACCAAGTGCTTTTGTGACAACGTCACTCAAACAAATTGTCAATTTCAAATCTACATTTACAATATAATTTTATAGAAGTGTTATTTATGCTAGTCGCGATCACAGAGTACATGAGTTTTTGTAACATAAGAAACTGGAATATTGCCTGTAATAGATTCCATAGTGTAAACGAAGCAATAAATTGTGGCTGTGAAGCATTAAAGTACGAGAATTTGTAGTGAAAGGTTCAGTTTAATTACGAGCATTGAATTTATTTTGAATACGTCAAACATTTGGCTCGTCGTTCACCCGGGAGCAGACGGCGCCGGCGCCCAGAGTAGAGAAGTCAAGGTGCGTGGCGCGCATGTGCGATGCGATGCGTGACAAACTCGCCGCATTGCTTCGCAACTCAGTGTGTGCGCCCGCGCATACTACAAACACGGACAAACTGCAAAATGGCGGGATTGCTCCTGTTCTTCTATTTTCCGACGAAGGTTTTTACTTTTATCTTAAAATTATTTAACTTCTTCATTTTAACAAGAGCAATGTTGAAACTGCAACGAGCTTTTATTTTTTGCATATATAGATATCACATGACTTACTCATCATATAATGTTCGTTACCTACTATTTATCTTTCAAAATATTTACACTGCGCACATAAAATACTATACACGAAAATACACCACAGTGGACCGCGGAACCTCACTTGAGGTTCCGCGGTCCACTGTCGTTATTTTTATTCATGTTTAACTAGTAGCCTTGTTATAGGCAAAGTACGTTCCATTATTGGATCTGTTAACGTAAATGGCTCAAAACAACTGAATTTGATATAATGATAATACTTACCTACTTATTTTGTAAAAATCCTCGATGTTTTCAACTCAACAAGTTATTTTGTTCAAAGTTTTCATTTGAAAAGAGTTCATTTTTCCCACTGATGTAATGACACTGTTTTTAGGTAAGAAATGAATAAAATTTGCTGGGACACCCATTTGATCCTATTTAAATTATCAGGAATTCCTTAGAATAAACCTAATCGTGGATATTTTATTCCGCTTCAGATTAATTTATTTTTCAGCATATGGAATTGGCACACGCTTAATAAACGTCTTTTAAATTTTTTTTACTTAACATTCGTGGCAACAGAGCTTAGAATTGATCTGTTTTAATTAACTAAGTATTTAATAATTACCAATTA
>DWTT01001457.1:0-11673 GCA_018250895.1 Carterocephalus mandan | reverse complement strand
CCGGGGTAAAAAGTAGCCTACGTCACTCTCCACCCTCCTCACTATCTCCACACACAAAAACCATACCATTTAATAGCGTCGTTGCGACGTGAAAGCCGGACAAACAAACAAACAAACAAATAAATAAATAAACAAACACACTTTCACATTTATAATATTAGTATGGAAGTATGGATTCTATTTATATATTTGTATCATCCTTTTTAATATTTTTGACGTTGTTGCCATTATTTTTCTTTTTTCAATGAATGAAAAAAAATTGTTTTAATACTACTAATTAAAGTATTTTTATGGTAATATAACATATTTGCATGCATAGGTAGAACTTATGGACAAAACTGTAATTGTATCCATAATCTTGAAAACAACGTTCTGGCAAATAAATTAAAAAAAAAAAAGACATGGATCTCTAGCTTAAGGCGATTCCCTTATGACCACTAGATCACTAAACCAACGAGGTAGATTTTATTTTAATCTTTTGTTTGTCTTTTAAAGTTTTACAAAATAGATTTAGTGCAGGTAGGTTTATTTTTATAGTATGACACGTAGATGTATGTAAACAAAGCTTGGATAAGATGGATGGATGCATGACCTTTATCCCGTTAAAACTTCGTCTGTTTTAACTTAAATGGGTAGAGTTTGTCCGGTTATTTCTTCGAGAAGAAGAGGAAATATAAACGAAACTTTTGTTGTAATATCTCACGCAAGGAAAGCTGCGTGCGTCAACTAGTAGCATAATATAAAAGCAATCCATTCTAAATTGGCAACAACAACTAAATCTTTAGCAAAAAACATTGTTTTAGTCAAAAACAAGACATTTTGCCCTATTTTACCCATGGAGTCATATTTCATGCATCTTCTCAACGATATGTTATATTAACTCATCGTAAACCATTCCGATTTACACAGATGCTTCGCAAAACTGAATTCCTCCGCGTATCTGCTGGCTTGAGTGAAAAATGTCTCGTGGTATTTCCTTAGAGCTGCCAAGTATCGTATGTCGTACGGAGTAGTGTCATAAACCTGTAAGACAGTGCTGCCTCCGCGCGGGCCAAGGACAGTTCCCATAAAACCATCATAGCAACTTTACTAACTTCTAAACAGATTTTCTCGTTGATAAATTTGTTTTGCTTAATCATAAAATATTATGATTGCATTGGGGTAGGTTTTTTTAATGGATACAAGATAGCAAACGAGCTTGCAATACCGCCCATCCGCTGCCGTCCATGACAACTGACTGACTTTGAACAAGGCTCAATTAGGGACTGGGATGGTTAGTACAGTTAGCTAAGAGAGTTAATTAGAACATTAGTTGGTCAGTTCGATGGTGGGAATAAGGACTGGGGACTGTTTGTGATAGTTAGTCCTGTTAGTTGGTGTTAATTATACTCCAGTTAGTAATTGTTAGTAAGAATCTCGTTCCAAGTCAGTCACAGATGTGTTGCTACCCTTGAGGACTAAAATGGTCGCCTCTAAAGAAAAGAGGTTAAGTTTGGCAAGAAACTAGAATAAATTTTAACTATAATTTTAAAGAAGTTTGACCTAAAAAGCATAAATAAATTACGCGCATTGAATTCACAGCGTAGAGTGAAAAGAGAACGGATGACTTCTTTAAAGAGGATCAGCTTAATACGAGGACAATACATCGAGTTGTCACTGCGACCGCATCGGAATGTTTAAACGAACACGAGCATTTTATCTCATCTGATTAATTCAAATATTTAGCGCAATAAATACAGGGTGAGG
The DNA here is from genome assembly GCA_018250895.1 of Carterocephalus mandan. NCBI lineage: Eukaryota > Metazoa > Arthropoda > Insecta > Lepidoptera > Hesperiidae > Carterocephalus > Carterocephalus mandan. Next base: position 9,927 of record DWTT01001457.1, on the reverse strand, counting down.
GGTGCGGGGTGAGGTCGGCGGGGGATGCGCGGCTCGTAACGTTGTCGCGGCCGTTGACGGCGACGGGCGAGGCGACGGGCGACGGCAGACAGGCTACGGGCGACGGGCGACGGGCGACGGGCGCATGCGAGCAATTGCGTCAGTGTCAGCGTGTCAGCACACGGCCATTGTGGCCTCTCCGGCCGATATATGAGCATCGCAGCGGTCGCGGAGCTGATTTATCGACGCAGCCGAGCCTCGGCCGGGACGCTGTCGCCGCCCGAATAAAGAGCATTCTCACGCTACCGAACGCACGCGAACGCTCCCGTCTCGTACCCGCATTTAAATGGAACGATCGTTTCTCATTCCATTCCCCCAGATATTTTACGTCGGGTAATACGATACGACACTGTCCGGCTCTTTCTGCAGTTTTCGTCGTTCTTTTTCCCCTCGGCCCGCTATTGTTCACTTGTCAATTTCTTTAGCTAATGCGAGTAAACGTCTCATTATGCGGTGCGGAGCGTCCGCGACGCGCATTGCGTGTTGTGACAGCAACCACCCACCGGAAGGGGCCGAGCGTCATTCAGCCGCGCACAAAACGCAAATACTTTATTCAACGAACGTCCGATGGCTAATTTGAATGGATTGTGCCCGTTTGATGGGAATAATTAACACACTTCTTGCGCCGAACGCGGGTCGACCAAATATCTGTTGTCACGAGACCATTGTACGGTTAATTTTTGTTCTCCTAGTTAACGCCTAATTAACATTCAAGTTTCGGTCCGGTCCGAGCGATGCGCTGCAGTGGCTTGCATAACAGGTCAAGGAGACATTATCACAGCTTTATATTGCAGAACCAAATAGCTAAACCTTAACGATAGGGTGCTCTAGTAAGAGAAAATTAATTAAGTCATAAATCAGAATTTGAGAATCAATATGTATGAATTATTATCTACAAAGTGAGTGGTAACATTTTCAACAGCGGCTGTTTAGTGTTGTGGAGTATTTCCTTTAATTTGGCTTTGGAAACGGTTCGAGACGGCGACAAGTGCGGACTGCGGGCCGCGCACGCCTGTCACCCGTGACAGACAGACGGCCGTCGTCCTCAGGAATGGAGAAAAAAATAAAAGTGGAATAACCAGCACTTTGATGCAAGTGAGACAGAAATATCTCCAACGATCAAGTGCAAGCGAGAGGTAACGGATTCAAAAGACAAGCAATCTCTTGAGTTTCCTACGCGATGCTCGCGAGATATCGCCTCTACCAACCATTTTGTGCTTGAGACGTCGATTACTCCTGGAAACTTGATGTTTGACTTTCAAATAACTCACGGGAGCTATTGTTTATTCCAGCAGAGCCAACGAGCTGACATCCGCTATATCGAGCACACATAAATATGTAGTTCGCCTTTATTTGGTGTTTCGCAAATTATTTGTCAGACGTTGGGTGCGTTAAAAAATGGCGAATGACTACCACGTTAATCTGCCCTAAAACGACTTTGTAATGGATAGCTTTTTGTTTACGAGGATATTTATACATGACGACGATTAAGCATTATTTTAACTTGTGGCGTTTGACTTCGTAATCACATGATATTTGCTAGTTAATACGCTCTCAAAATTCTAATGCATTTTCATAAATTGGATGCATTCCGTACCTACATATTCAAACACTTTATAAGTCCCTGCCTTAATAAATTAAACCTTAAAGTTATAAAAGTCCTCGGGCCATTCAGTTTTTAATAAAGATGATGTTCATCTTGAAAGTATTTATAATCATTATCATTCGATGGCCATTAGATTTGGCAGACTCAATCTTATCTCGTAAAGCCTGAAATTAAATTCCGTCCGAAGTATCGAGTTTCCAGTCCGGGCTGGCATTAACATAATAATATACTTATTAAGATGTACCTAATATTGTGAGTATTGGAAGCTGGTACGGGCAATAATCGATACCGCGAGAGTTACGATCGTATTGGGAGTCAGTAGATGGGGAGCGACCATAAGAGTGAACAGATTAGATACAACGAAACGCTGCTGCCCGGAAATTACACTATAATTAAGAACATTTACGTGTTAGGGGCGCCAAATTTATCGCCGAGTTTTTTGTCGATATGAAGCGATTTTGGAGTATTTATGGGGAGTCGGGCGCGTGTGTGGGGTCCCTTGAGCAGTAGTCGACTTATCGTGTGGTAATCTTTATGGGCCCCGCGGACTCCTCTCGCCGACCTGTCGACACTTAATGGCCCGCCGAGATTAGTATAAGGCCTTAGACCTCAATATTTTGGGAGCCCGTGTTTGTGGCTTTGTTTATAGCTTAATTAGACTGTTTTGTTGAGTCTAGCCCGATAAGGTGTCGGGGTATTTACGATTTGATAGCGTGGTGCTGACTTTGACTGCGTTTGATGCAGGCTTTTTTGTTTGATTCGATTTAATGTCGCGTTCTTGAAGAACTAGCGTTCGTGGGGTATCACTAAATATAAATGTTTATGGCTACGAATCTAAGGTTGTGATGTTTGTTGGTTAAATAGAGATTTTATGGCGTTAATTTATATTTTCTTTTTATTATTTTTAAGTAAGATCAAAAGCAGAGATTGACTGCAAATGAGGTGATAACATAAGGTTGGTCGCTCAAATTAACTATATTATATATCTAAAATATTGCCAGCGGGATGACTAAATCAGTAAATTAAATACTGATTTAGATCATATCTATTATATATAAGCCCATATATTTTTCACAACACTGTACTTAAGTACTTACATTAAAATCTTCCGAAAAACTAAATTTATTTAAAATTGTTTTTCATATCTAGCCTACTTTGAAGTTCAACGTACAGTGATTTGTACTGTAACCCCACTCAGCCTTACTCATTACGAAGTTATTAATTACTAAACATTATCTCCCGAATCATTAAGTGTAACATTTCTTACGCTCTTCGGCCAGCGAACGACGGTATATGTTGGATAGGTAGGTATGTGATAAAGTAACTTAAATAAGAATGAAATCCTTTTTTCATTGATAAAGATTTGACACCGAAAAAACAACGAAGCGAAGAATGCACGGAGTTACTAATGAAAGGGACCAATTAACGCTGATTATTTTTTTCTCATAAGTTATGGTACAGGGGGTTAGGCTTGGCTTGGTCTCCGGATATTATGTATATAAAAAAAACGTTGGGTGATAATATTGCTACAAAGTCTAGTCAGACTGAGGTTAAATTTATATGAATAAGTTTAGTAAAATTTCTAACCCCCTTATTCATAAAAAAATTGTTTGCTTTCTTTTGAAAGAAAGTGACAAAACTTCAGCTTTAATATATTGATTAAATTACATCGAGCTGTAAAATATTCAAGGCAGATAATAGAAGCTTTTACATCATGGTTAAAAAAAATCTATAATATAAATAGAAATATTGGTAAAAAGATTCTTTTTTGCCACAAACTGCTTCTGCTCAAACTCTAGCCTCGATGCGAAAAACACATCGGGAACAAAACCGCACACAGTGTTTCTACTGAGAATATAACGTTATGAATGATGAAAACCAAAGATGATCGAAACTAATACCTCTACAACGAGACAGTAAACAAAAAGTGACTTTTTTCTCGCACAGAAGCATCCTGTGATATCCTTTCGTCACCGGTGACCGGGTGATAAAAAAGTCGGTATTAATTCAGACCTGTACCCTGCCAGCTCGCCACCCATACCTGTTCGCATCAATTTATAGGCTTTTAAGCTAATTTGTTGCTCGTCTAACCCCCCAACCCTTCTACCTCCCACGCACATCTTAGCCTTTTTATTAATTAGTGACTTGGCCCTGTCGAGGCCGATAAATGATTTGTTCGTAATTGGAAGCCCATTCTCACTCGCATGGGAAATTTCGAAGCCGAATTTTAAAGCACTTGCGATTGGATGTTAACTGAATAACAAGGTATTTTTACTGCCGTTGCTTTCTTCATGCTTAGGTGTCCACATTTAGATTTTGTTATATAGGACACTTGTCTTCTGAATTATAATATGTTAATAATTTTGTTCCAACAAGTAATATTTTAGGACTTCTGGAGGTGTGTGAAATGAGTCAAATACAAATTATAAAATGTTATACTAGAATTAATAACTTTATACAAGATTAAATTAGTTTTTCTACTCAATTTAGCATTAAATGTATTTCAAAATAGTCGTGTTAATAGATAAAGTTTCCTTATAAATTATCAATAGCAGGCTGACTTAATCTCGTATGGCTAAAAAAGTTGAAAATGAGCATCAAACGCCGAATAAAGCTATCTGAGTTTAATTAATGTTTTTTACATTACTTAAATGTTTATAGATAAACCATAAATCGTAAACATTAACTTTGGCATTTTATCGGATAATATAATATTTTTTTGCAATAAATATCAGTGGGTAGATTTGTTACAAAAACAGGCTACAGTGGTATAGTTTATAAATAAATATTTTCGGTCGAGAGCAAAATTTTGACAAATACCTCTTAATTTACATTAGTGAATCCATTATAAATGCATCTTTGGTTCCATTCGACGATTGCCAAGAAATGCTATACTGGCGAGACTGTTTTGTCGATATCGATAAAAATGTTACTTGGCATCTCGGGTCGTCGTCATAACTTCCTAGGATTAAAATGAAAAATCGTCAGTAAGTACCCATCTATTTCTCGTAACATTTTAAATTTGATTTGCCAAAATGACCAAATTATTTTTGTAGTAAAAATACTCACTCATAAAAATCTATTTTGCATCTAACTTCACTCGAAAATTTGTTTGATTTTAAAATATCTCATCATGGTATTGACAATCACTATTCTGTGTGTGTATTCTACATGAGAAACGGCAAGTTATGTTCGATCGATACATTCTAAAAACTTTGCATCAACATCACTACGAACTGCAGTCTCTCAGACGCATTTAGATAAACGAGTGGCCACATAAAAATCAACTCTTTTAGCCTAATCGAATTAGGCAGTGATACCCATCAGTGCGATTTAACACATTTTGCATTCTTTTGTCCACGGACTAATAAAGCTGGCAGGTAGCAAACCCCGGCCGCAATTTACAACGGCTTAAATGCTGATGAACTCATCGAAGTCGTTCCGATAAATCTATTGATTGTTGAACTTTTGTGTCGATGCTCGTAAATAGTTTTCTCGATTCAATAAATGCGTGTAAACGGCCGTGTGATTCACTGGTTTTATGAACGTTATAAGAGCTATAAAATAATAAAACTAGACCTTCGTTCGGTTGACAGTGTATGTGGCTGTATCTAAGTTATCAAAGCGAATATATCAAAAGAAAACTTGATTGCTTCTACGTCACACTTAATAAGTAAGACGAAACTTAGCAATGGATACTTAACTGATCAACAGCGCACTGTACAGTGCGGTCGTTTAGGAGACGCCATGTCCAGCGGTCATACCTTAAAAGGCTGATGTGTGAATGGATTGGACTCCACGTTCTGGGTTCTTGCTTGGTCTAAGATGCGTTACGTGATTTAATTTTGACTATTTAAATTAGCTCTCATGACACCCCAGAATTATTTATTTTATTAATAACGTTTGAAGAGATAAGACTTTGTCATAGTTTCACTAAAATAGTCAATCAACCTTTTGGATTTTGTTGACAAATGTAGTCAGTTAGATTTAAGGTTGTTCTTATAAATTTAGCACTACCAACCTAAATGTTTAGCATTTATCTCTTAAAAATAATATTACATAGTTTTATAATAAACTATTATTTTTACATAAGAGCACAAGCAGGGAAAGTGTTACGACTAGTCAGGATAGTGTCGTGTAGTGTTTTATTAGAGTTTCGTGATGATGTATGGTATGATAACTCCAAGCGATACTATCACGTACTTTATGGACGTGTCGAAAATGTGTTTTCTCACGCGCTACTTGACTTGATGCAGACAGATAATAGGTTTAATCTTGCTAGAATATTCAAAATTCATAAGTTCTGATTCTCAACTCCTATAGTTTCTTATTTCCTTCCCGATGATCTGGAAAGAATAGGATTAGAAATTTCACAGCGGTAACTCCTATGCGGTACGCATCCTTCTTCTGAATTGGTCTTAGCATTTGCATGACAAGAAAGCAATTAAAATATATCTTCTCTCAGTATCTTCCTAATACTGCGGCGCTATGTGGTGCAGTTCCACTGTCTGGTCCTGAACTGATGTTTGCATTCCTTCATCGTCACACTCAGGATCACTTTACGCTTGAACTTCTTAAGAAGCCAAGTCTCCTTCCCATAGATCTGAGCTAACTGGCCACGCATGTGCCGATGACATTGATTAGACTTGGCTCTAGAACAGTTCCATAATCAAAAAAAGCGAAATTAAAAGGTAACCTCTCATCAGTATCTTCCTCATACTGCGCCTCTGGGTGGTGCAGTTCCACCGACGGTTTCTGAACTGATGCGCGCACTCCGTCGCCCCCAGGGTCACTCCACGGCTAATCTCCTTAAGCAGCCCCGTCTCGTTCCTGCAGATCTGGGCCAGCCGGCCGCGCGTGCGCCGGTTTTTCTTGCAGACCATACGAGGGTCGAGTATCACTGCGCTGCCAGACGCCCTGCAAGATGAAAAATTGCATGTATTTTACAAGAAGGTTATAGCGTTTAAGTTATTCCAGAAGGTTTATGTCATACATGTAGTTATGCTGTTCAAATGCAGATTCGTGGGTTAGTGGCCAACCCAATGTATTTACAAGCCATCCGAAGGTCTTCGACAAGGCTTGACGATTTTTTTGTAGTTTGGAAACAACTGGAACCGACGGCTTAACATTCCCTCCGAAGTACAGAAGCTCTCATGAAATTATGCCACTAGCAATCACTTGGTCATGTGGTCACCCATCCACATACCAACTGTGCGGTTCCTTATATACAACATGATCTATGCATCACGTAGATGAATGACCTTATAATCTAAAGATTTCCAAATTCTATTAAAGCTGCAGTGATGTAGTAGTAAAACACGTGTAGGTATCCCAGAAAATTGTTACTAATCAAACCGTAACACACATTGAATGTAAATTATGGGAATCAAATTGCTCATACGTCTTGGTTCGGGCAATGGTAGGCGCATAATGTACGAAGTCTGTTGACGACTTAACTGCGGGTGGTTTTGTTTGGAATCTGACTAATATTTTATTCTGGAGTTACTCGTAGTTAGAGCAACAGCTCTGAGTGAAATTACATTAAATTAGTTACTATTTTTTTTTCGGTAGATATTTATAATTCAGTAAAATAACAGAATGGCTGTATTATTAGGATAATTTATACTTTATTCCTACAATCAAAGCAAAGCTTGCGAAAAATGTGTAGATATATATCTAATTTAATATAAAACTAATCACCTAAGGCTAACGATATAATTATAACTTATATAGCAATAACAACAGCACAAACCGTTAGCAAAACGGAAATCATTCAACAACTCGTTCATCTAGCATTCTAAATTCAAAATCCGAAAGTTCTCTAATTACAGACGGTCGTAAAAACTCACTTACTACAACTAGTGTTGTTCTAACCGGTAAATATCGATTTACGATCCGCCGCTGAGAAGTCGATAGACGAGCGCCAGGTCGCGTTGAGTGATGTACTGTTTACTTAAGAAGAGTTCATTGTCAGGCGAGTGCGAAGCTACGTATTTCGAATAAATTTAGACATGTCTGAACACTACCGGGAATCGTCTATCTAGATCGATATAGATCGATCGCGCTAGAAAACTAATGATTTGATAATAGCTGAATTGGATGTAATTGACTTAGTAGAAATTGAGCGAAGATCGGATGTGGGTGTTTGATACTGATTGTTTTCATTCAGTGGCAGCGAATTCTTGCAAATGAACTCAAGTGAACCTAAATATACTATTTTTTTAGAAATACTTGAATTTTGACTTATTTTTAATAAATTGATTTGTTTAAGTTTAATAAAATAATATTAATGAGATATTAAAAAAATCATAAATAAATAGTAATAATGTTCCTTCATACTATTTAGGTATATAACTACCGTATTATTGAATAGCAAGGAGAAAGCAGCTAATGAATTTTTGGCATTCGATACGTAAATTAAATTGAAGCTTAACAAAGGAATTATGTGCTTACTCGTGTCGCTGATGCACATCACTTGACATTCATTGAATTAATTCCATTCATTCACCATTCAATCGCCACCGGAAGTATAAGGTTGCTTTGATTGCAAACAAGCCTTTTTGTGAACTGTGTTCTGAATGTGAACTTGAATCAAGTGGAATTAATTATTAGTATAATACACAGCTCATTTAATACAATCCTTTCTTAATAATACGTCAGAATGTTTTGTTTAAATAATCTAAAAAATGATTTTTTACTAAAAATGTATGTCACGTATTTTGAAACTGTTACATTGTTGCTCAGGGTTTTAATATTAAGCAATCTCATATGGGCCATTACTGAGTCGGCCATAGTTTTCTATGCTGGCCAGGTATAGATTCGAATAGTGCACTTGCGGATTGCACTACCGATACCTCACATTTAGAGACAAATTATTTACATCAATGTCGGTGCACATAACTTTATTTTTACCTACGTTTCTACTAGCTTACGGATGAAAAAGTGTCGTGGACGAATATTGTAGAGAAGAATTTGTAATATTCAGCAATGTAGGTACCTTTATATAAAATACAAAATAAGGCGTCCAAATAGTAGATTCGTAGAATGTTTAATTTAAATTATAACACTAAGACCTGTTCAGTTCTTTAGTTTATTATTATAAAGATCAAGAGCGAGTGGTCTCACATTGTATCCGTTCAAAATTTTAGGTAATCAGGTGCACTCATCCCGTCCCAGAATACGTGTGTGAGCGTTTATCAAGAATTCAATTAATATAAACAACTAGTGATCGACCTTCGTGGTTTTACTACTACAGTAAAACGGGAATACAACACTTAATGTCGGGATGGGTGTGAGTTACTGCCACAACATGCCCGGTGCTCGCGTACGAAATGATTTTATTAACCCCATAGACAAATGTTTACACGGGTTGTTGTAAGTTTCATCATAGGAATTCGGTTAGGGCGGGCTGCTTGAAACTGGTGACGTCATTTTGACATAACATTCAGCTGAAGCTTGGAAAATGATCAATCTTGCGCTTAAAGTAGGTATTCAGTCATTCAGATTGTATCCACTTGAACTTTTGTGGTTGGAAAGTTTTTTTTACACTAATAAAACATCCCAACTCAAAATCGTATTATCTTTTGAGCAACAGATATAGAAAATGTAATGATGTAACTACCTATTAATGAAATTCAAAAATGGATAAAGAAAGTAGATAGAACAAATCCACTGAGCGGTTGAATCATCATTACCCGCGCAAGCTGAAATAATTGCGCGCGAGTGTCGGCTAGAGTACGCGGTGACACCTAGTGGCGTCCGTCATAAGTATCTAAAGATTATTAAAATTTCAAAATATGTACATAAAGAAACTAGAATACATCTATCAGATCTGGAGATCCACTGCTGGAGGTATGCCAATAGACGCCAGTCTTACAGGTCTTAAGCCCTGTTAAGTCGCAGTTACCTGTTAGCTAGAACTTGTAATTTGGTTAATTCTAAAGATTAATATCATCCTATAGGACAAATATTCGTGTGTATTTGTTCTGTGTCTATTATCTATTTAAGTATGTATTAAATATCTATGTGGCGTATGTATCTAGTGGCGGCTGAAATACCTAGCGAAGTTTGTCGTACGCGTCATGGGTTCACTTTGATAGAAAATAGATAAAGATTCAATCTATCCATAAGCGTTTAAAGGTGGACGCAGGAGAAAGGCCGATCGATGTAAATCCGACGAATCCTGTCAACCAGATAGCACGTCAATCTTTTGTAATTAGGAAGCTATCCCGTTCTGTAAATTTTAAAATTTAAAATTAATTAAAAAATATCCTATAACTTAC